>PNEQ01106686.1:0-42544 GCA_003012365.1 Medauroidea extradentata
AAGTGCAACTTAATGCAACAAAGTGCAACTTAGTGCAACAAAGTGCAACTTAGTGCAACTTAGTGCAACAAAGTGCAACTTAGTGCAACTTAGTGCAACTTAGTGCAACTTAGTGCAACTTAGTGCAACTTAGTGCAACAAAGTGCAACTTAGTGCAACTTAGTGCAACTTAGTGCAACTTAGTGCAACTTAGTGCAACTTAGTGCAACAAAGTGCAACAAAGTGCAACAAAGTGCAACTTAGTGCAACAAAGTGCAACATAGTGTAACAAAGTTTAGGTTTGGTTGTGTTAGTTTAGGTTGGTTTAGTTTGTCATGTTAGGTTAGGTCGAGTTAGGTTAGGTCGAGTTAGGTTAGGTCAAGTTAGGTTAGGTCGAGTTAGGTTAGGTCGAGTTAGGTTAGGTCAAGTTAGGTTATGTTGGGTTAGGTTAGGTCAAGTTAGGTTAGGTGGGGTTAGGTTAGGTCGGGTTATGTTAGGTCGGGTTATTTTAGGTCGGGTTATGTTAGGTCGGGTTATGTTAGGTCGGGTTATGTTAGGTCGGGTTATGTTAGGTCGGGTTATGTTAGGTCGGGTTATGTTAGGTCGGGTTAGGTTAGGTCGTGTTTGGTTAGGTCGTGTTTGGTTAGGTCGTGTTTGGTTAGGTCGTGTTTGGTTAGGCCGGGTTAGGTTTCGTTTGGTTTAGTTTTCGTTTGGGTTTGATTAGATCATTTTAGGTTATGTCGGGTTAGGTTACGTTGGATTTGGTTAGATCGTTTTAGGTTACGTTGGGTTAGGTTAGCTTAAGTTAGTAAGGTATATTTAAATTTATCTAGTGAATTTAATGAATGGTGAGGGAACTCAGTGTAAGTGCTACTTATTGCAAGAAAGAGCAAAACAGTTCAACCTAATGCAATTAAGTGCAACTTAGAGCAAGGGAATGCAGCTTAGTGCGATTTAGTGCGATAAAACGCAACTTGGTGCGATAAAGCGCAACTTGGTGCGATAAAGCACAACTTGTTGCGAAAAAACTCTTATTAATGCAAGAAAGTGCAACCTAGATTAGTGCAAATATGTTTAGGTTATGGTAGAGTGGGTTGGGTTAGGTTGTATTAAGTAAGGTCGGGTCGGGTTAAGTAAGGGTTAGGGTTAAGTAAGGGTTAGGTTAGGAAAGGTTTAGGTTAAATAAGGGTTAGTTTAAATAAGCGTTAGGTTAAGTCAGGGTTAGGTTAAGTAAGGGATAGGTAAATAAGGGATAGGTAAATAAGGGTTAGGTAAATAAGGGTTAGGTTAAGTAAGGGTTAGGTGAAGTAGGGGTTAGGTTAAGTAAGGGTTGGGTTAAGTAAGGTTGGGTTAGGTTAGGTCGAGATAGGTTAGGTTGGGTCAGGTTAGGTCGAGATAGGTTAGGTTGGGTCAGATTAGTTCGAGATAGGTTAGGTTAGGATGACTCAGGTCGGGTAAGTCTAGCTTATGTGAATTAGGGACATTTAAGTTGTATTAGTCAATGTAATGCATCCTGAAGAAACTTAGTGCAATAAAGTGCAACACATTGCAATAAAGTGCAACATAGTGCCTTAAACTGCAATAAAGTGCAACAATGTGCAACTTAGTGCAACAATGTGCAACTTAGTGCAACAAAGTGCAACGTAGTGCAAAAAGTGCAACTTAGTGCAACAGAGTGCAACTTAGTGCACTAAAGATTAGGTTTGGTCGGGTTAGGTTAGGTTGGCTTAGTTTAGGTCGGGTTAGGTTAGTTAGGGTTATGTTAGGTCGGGTTAGGTTAGGTGGGGTTAGGTTAGGTCGGGTTAGGTTAGGTCGGGTTAGGTTAGGTCGGGTTAGGTTAGGTCGGGTTAGGTTAGGTCGGGTTAGGTTAGGTCGGGTTAGGTTAGGTCGGGTTAGGTTAGGTCGGGTTAGGTTAGGTCGGGTTAGGTTAGGTCAGGTTAGGTTAGTTCGGGTTAGGTTAGTTCGGGTTAGGTTAGTTCGGATTAGGTTACGTTCAGTTAGGTTAGGTCGGGTTAGACTAGCTTATGTTAATAAGGGATATTTAAGTTTAATTAGTCAATTTAATGAATGCTGAAGGAACTCAGTGCAAGTGAAACTTAGTGCGAGAAAGTGCAAAACAGTTGAACTTAATACAATCAAGTGCAATTTAGAGCAAGAAAATACAAGAAAGTGCTAGAAAATGCAAGAAAGTGCAACTTAGTGCAATAAATTGAAACTTAGTGCAAGAAATTGCAACTTATTGCAAGAAATTGCAAATTAGTGCAAGAAATTGCAACTTAGTGCAAGAAATTGCAACTTAGTGCAAGAAATTGCAACTTAGTGCAAGAAATTGCAACTTAGTGCAAGAAAGTGCAACTTAGTCCAAGAAAGTGCAACTTAGATTAGTGCACAATATGTTTAGGTTGTGATAGAGTGGGTTGGGTTAGGTTAAGTTGCATTATGTTAGGTCGGGTTAGGTTAAATAAAGTCAGGTTAGGTTAGGTCGGGTTAGGTTTGGTCGATTCGGATGAGTCAGTTTCGGTTAGGTTATGTTTATGTTACTTTGGGATTGGTTAGTTTTTGGTTTAATAAAGTTAGTGCAACTTAGTGCAAGAAAGTGCAGCCTTAATTAGCGCACAATACGTTTAGGTAGGGGTAGAATGGGTTTGATTGGGTTTGTTAGGTTAGGTTGCATTAAGTGAGGTTGTGTTAGTTAGGTTGGGGTGGGTTAGGTAGGGATAGGAAGGGTTGTGGTAGGTTTAGTATCATTAGGTTATGTAGGGTTACGTTAGGTTGTGTTGGGTTAGGTTGGGTAATGTTATGTAGTGTTGGGGTTGTTTGGCTTAGGTTTTGTAGGATTAGGTTATCTTGGGTTAGGTTAAGTTAGTTTAGTACAATAAAGTGTACCTCAGTGCTGGCCACGGTCGTAGAAGAACAGGTCTAGACACTCGTCTATCTAACAATGTATTTTGCTTGACCCCCTTGTTGTTTGGCTGTAGTTCGTCAAGTTACCGAGAATGTCGTACTTTTTGACGCGGTTTTCCGGGCGGTCGGACTCTTTTAACTCCGTCCACTTTTTTCCATTGTTAAATTTATAAAGTAAGTAAAGATTGCTGGAGCCTTTTCTTAAATTTGTGAACGAAGGAAGTATTTCATAAATTGATAAAAAAAATACGTTTTGATAAATTGTTTATCTTAGTGGGGAGGAAGTGGGCGAAGTTTGAGCCAAACAAGAAGGGGGTCAAGTTTCCAGGCGAGTGTCCAGATCTGTTCTTGTACGGCCGTGGTGCTGGCCAGTACAGATTAGTGCAGGTTAGACTTAAGTTGGAGTAAGTGATGTAAGAGAAGGAATGGATACAGTAACGAATAACGTTGGGTAACATACGAGTTAGGTTAGGTATGGTCAGGTGAAGACGGGCTAGGATATATATGGATTAAGTTAGGTAGGTAGGGTTATGTTAAGTAGGGTAAGATAATTAGGGTTAAGTTAGATATTAGACTAGTTTACGTTAGGGTTGGGTTTGGTTAGGTAGAGTTTTGCTTAGGTTACGGTATGTTTGTGTCAGGTTAGGTAGGGTTGTATTAGGTTAGACTGTGTTAGTTACATTTGGTAACATTGGTCATCTGGCAGGTGTGATGTCTTCCATTACATAAAAAGTATTTATGTAAAGTGCTGTAATCGGTATGTGGAAATAAATTATTATTATTATATACTGATGTTAAACTATGTTAGATGTGTTTATAGGTGGTTCTGGATAAAGTGAGCGCTCAAAAAAAGCCCTGCTCAAGTTATATTTTCAGCTAATCCGTATATTTCCGCGCGTAACGACTAACGGCGGGAAATGTCTAACCTCTCTGGACATATCACGTGATGTTTACGCGTGTGAGATAAACTGTGCAGTCTCTAGGAACCTATATAGTTCGATTTAAAAAGTTAATTAATTATAAAAAAGTATGATATGTTGATTTCAATTGGTTTTATTTCATAGGTGTTGCTGTAATTAGGAAGGTACATGGAACTACATTCGGTTAGTTCGTTGCCAACCATACAAGCAGTAAGGTAATGTTAAATTATATTCATCAATGACTAGTCTTGTTTTTCAAAGGTTAAATTTTAGTGCTTACTTTATCCCGAACGATCTATCAGAACCTGACACCTACGTATCTGACTTATTTACTGTTCATCTCGGTGAGCACATTGCTTAAAAATATTGTTGTTACTAATTTTAAACACTATAGTTAGAGATACGGTATGACGCGAAAATGTTTTGTGTAATCATACCCTTGAAAACACTGTAGTTTTTTTGTTACATGTTAAACTAGGTGATATATGTGTGACACAACGTAGCTGTCTGCATACCAGCAACAGGTATCAAATACTTCAATATCGGCATTCTTATTGGCTCAAATAGGGCAACATATTCACGCACAAGAGAAAGCCAGTAATCTTTTCATAAGCTGAACGTGTGTTGAAATCCAACAAATAGTCAAGTTTTTCCGCGATAAACCACTATACCTTACTATAAACATTGCGAACTAATAAATACTTTCATAACAAAAAGTAAACTCAAAAATTGCCTAGTCATAACTTTTCACCCAAACTTTTTTATTCCTATATAAACGTTCTTCTCTTCTCGACGAAGAAATTGAGTTTTGTTTGAAAGTGATACACTGGAAGATTACTAAACCCCCGTCAAAAATAATTGAACATATAAGTACCTATTGCTAGGGCCACGATTTTTTCGCGAAAATATATATGCCCCACTTTGTTTCAGTGACTCACGTGCACATCGGCAGTTCTGTTTCAAGGTTATTGGCAGCGTGTCTATGTTAGACACGTTTCTCATTTGACTGCACCAATCAGAATAAGATTATTGTGACTCCGTACGTCTGTAATTTGCCAAGGCCAGTGAGAGTAAAATCATCCAACCACAGACGATGTAGCAGAGCTGCAGGTGTGCACATGACTCATCGAAACCAAATGTTGCAAAAAATTTTCGCCATAAAATCGCGGCTCTACCTATTGCTCGTGCCAGGGGGTTCTGTGGTGCCCGTCTGCTGGCCGTGTGTGTTGTGTGAGTGAGGCACGGCGCCAAGGGCGATGTTCACTGGTTCATCTGGTGCGGTATCACCTCTACCACAAGACATTGAAACAACGTGCAGTGCCACTATAGATCACTCGCCCGACTGACATTTTCAGTCGTGACCCCATATTTTTATTGGTGGAGGTGGTAAAGATGCAACTAAAGAACGGGTAAAATTCTCGGGTTCACTGAGACGTAATCTAGCCTTCAAGAATGTATGTATATTCAAGCAGACATCATCTGTTCTTTATCTGCTTGCTGACACAGTAATACGAGCCTTTGTATAGTTGCATTCTGCCATTGACTCAGCTACTTACAAGAGGTGTCAAATAAGACAAAGGCCAGATGTAATTGTTACACCAACGTACAGTTGTTTCAATTCTACACTGAAACAAGAGTATAGTTGCAGGTACCATACTTGTGTTAAAATAGGGACAACAAAACAGTTTGGTTGTCCCTATTTTAACACAAGTATGGTACCTGCAACTATACTGTTTTTTCAGTGTACCTTGTGCCTGAAAGAACACGCGAATTTTCCAGGTCTTTAGACATAACAGGTTGTAAAAGCTCTTTTTAGTCATTTTAAGGGACTCCGAAATTATTTTTCTTACTGACGTCATGTTTAGAAACTACCTTTCCGTCATCGCTTGGAGTGTATTTTATTTCTGTACATTGACACAATGGGCACACATGGAATGATTTCGTAAGAAATACATGTATTTACGAACACACTACAAACCATTTCAAGTGCGTGGATGGTGTCTTAAGGGGCCTCCATAAATAGGCTAGATAGCGTGTGTGTGAGGCAGGGGCGGCAAGGTCGTTGTTGACCGACGTATGTAATGTATTATCGCCTCTCCGTGCAAGCCACTCAGCTGGCGTGCAGTGATTTACTATTATCCTTTTATCTATGGAACTTTAAGCTGTGACCACATTATTGTATTTATGGGCAGCATAGTGCAAAGTATAACGCTTGTTTCTGTAGTTGTGTTTTTAGAATCTGGTCGTTATGTTTCCAGATACGCCAGATAAGCCATTTTTGGTCATTTTGAGAGGTCCGAAAATTATGTTGGTAATAAACGTGCCGACTTTTTAGAACTATAGCTACAAAGTTTGAAGTTTGTGTTCATTTCGTAGATATACAAATATAATGGGCGTTAAATAGTTAAAAAAAAAAAAAGAATAGTCGTAACTTGTTGCAATGCATTTGAAGCGCAGGTAGTGAGACCTCATAAGGGCGCGGTATACCTCAGTTTTCGTCTTTTTTATTTTTATATTGGTACCAGAGTTTTTTCTTATTTTATACATAAACTTTAATTAAATCTTCCTCTTAGGAAAGTTTTGTATCTCTCATAGTTTTTGCGTAATGAGTCGTAAACGTCAAAATTTGAACTTTACGGTTTTAAGAACGCCACTAAAACCAACTGACATTCCAAACTGGGAAAAATTCACACTGTATTAGAATGTTGTAAGCTATGATTTGACATATAGAAAAACAAAAAAATATAAATTTTTTCTATTTTTAAAAATTTTTTGATATTTTTTAAATTTTCTTTTTAAAGTTCAGCATTTTTACTAAATACATAAGTATTTTATTTTTTATTTTTACATATGTCTACTCATAACCTACAACATTGTTATACACTGTGAATTTTGTCAGTTTGGTATGTCAGTTGGTTTTAGTGGCGTACTTAAAACCGTAAAGTTCAAATTTTGACGTTTACGAATCATTACGCAAAAACTATGAGAGACACAACAGTTTCCTAAGAGGAAGATTTTATCACAATTTATGTCTAAAATGAGAAAAAAATATCTTCGTTGAAAACTGAGGTGAAACGCGCCTTAAGGCAATGATCTTTCATTTATTTCAAACGATTGCAAATAACTTGAATATTTTTAACCATATGCTTTGAATATTTTGAGGCTATGTACAGTCATACGATACAAAATTTTGCTTGAGCGTTTTTTAAGATAATGTACCGTTTGTTAGGAAAAAATTATTTGACTTCATTTTGGCATATTTTGACAACAAAATATGTGATATTTCAAGGACAAAAATCTAAAAATCCGTTTGGTATATTGCAACAGGAAAATTAAGATAGAAACTATTATATACACGTGTTAAAACTGTAAGAATGAATTTTTGATAAATGTATTAATTCGGGTAATTTTTTTTTCGAAACCACTGCAGAACTAAAGAGCGAAGCCTGAGCCGTCCAAAGCTAATACTCCTCGCTCGACCCAACCAACCCTCTTGTAAAGCCGAGCTTGGGTGGCTGCCAGGAGCGGCCGGTGAAATGTTCAGAGGGCAAACACATCGACGTATCGTGCGGGCAGTTTGGACGTGGTCCAGTTCGACCGGCTCCGCACCTAGGCCCTTCTAACCCTCTGACGTCTCTGCTTATGTCAATAGCGACGCTCTCCTCGGGGGAAATCTAACGCAATCTGGACTCCGGCCCGAACATCCCTCTCACCTCCACCACCACACCACACTTCTGATCCACAGCTCATGTCTGCCCCCGAACTTACGTCCCTTCACACTGTGTTCGTCGCCGACCTCACAACTCTGTCACAGAATACATAACAAATGGCAGTGTCCATACATACATCGTGATATATCTTAAGATTGCGTGGTAGATAAATAAACGCCGAAAACCTCAATTGATTTTTACGCTTTTTTCGAAGCCAACATGGATAAAATACTCAATGACAATCCTAGATAATGGTATTTGCCAACTTTATGAGTAAATATTTATCCAGAATTACTAATTCGTTACGCGTGATCTCTTGCGCCGCAGTTAAATGCACGAGGTTCCTGCGTCAGAGATTGTGCCTCAGAAGTTCGTAACACTGGAAACAATTTTGCTTAAAACGTTGGCTAAAACTATTTGCCAAGATTGCTATTTTTTAATTTTTGCAAATTGGATTCAAGAAACCTACACTTATAGATAAATGCTTTTAGCGTTGAATTATATACCACGCCCTCTTAAGGGGGAATATTTGACGATTTTATTGTATTTTAAGTTTTTAAACCATAACATTTATTCTAATTGCATTGTTAAAAATTTCTCTTCGACAAAGCATAGGATATATTCTTGGTAAACTGCTTGACATAAATAAAAATGAAACAATTCATTATGTTGTCTTGAAGTATCACCGCAAAAATCATAGATTAACTTTCAAAAATTCTTTTGCAATGATTCTGCGTGACACATTAATCTAAGATTCCATTATTATTTGTCAAGAAGTTTACAATGAATATATCCTATGCTTTGTCGAAGGGAAAATCTTGGTAATACAATTGGCACAAATGTTATGGCTCAAAAATTTAAAATACAATAAATTTTCAACACTTCTCTTTAAGAGGGATCAGTGTCCATTATGTTCGAAGGATGGAACGTCTTTATTTTATTTGGCCTAGAAATCTTGTATAGTATTTTATGTTTCGACAAGGCAAATTGAATAGTTTCTTACATTGTATACAGTTGGCATTGCTCGAATACTATTGTTTATCCTATACTTGTGACCATCTGAAGAAAAAAGGACTCTTGCTCAGGAAGGTTACTAGTCAAAAACTAAGAAATTTAGTGAAGGTACGACAGTTTGGTAACACTTAAATAAATAACATTTGTGCCACATCAGACGTGAAATTTTAATTAATCTCATAGTGTGAAAATTATAGGGAAAATTAAAGAATTTGAAGATTGCTGGTGCTGATTCCCATTAATGCCGTGATAAACCACTTTGCAGGCTTCACAAAACTAGGAAGCATTCGTTGACAGAGTACACTATGTTACCAACAGAGAGCAGGAGTATGTAGTTTATCACATATAAGATCACTATTACAGTGGTTAACAGATATGAAGGGCTGCTTTGGATAAGGTCTCTTGTCCACTTTTGCATTTTTAAAGTTAGAGGATATGGGCCCATGTGTCGGTATGGTGGTTTGTCTCATTCTTTTGAAAAAATTGTGTATCGTGCATCCGTACACAGTCTCAAATTTTTCAAAGCGTTTCGTTAAAAAAATATAAAACGCGGCAGGGACAAATACGCTAAGTTATAAATAAAATACTTAAACAATACATTGTATCGTATTCTAGACGCTCTCAAGTTGAAGTGTTCAAACTCAAATCGGAAACAAATGTTGGTACACTAACAATTGTCAGCGACTTTGTTGAGCAGTTTTTTTTAATTTAATGAACCTTTGAACTGTGCAAAAATTCTATGTTCTACAAATTATCATAAGTAAGTCGTAAACAGATGATATTTCTGACTTATATTTCCTCTGAAAACTTATTTTTTTCCAGAAAATAAATATATATATTAAATAAATTTTTTTTTGTTAAGGAATTACCGGGATTTCATGTTTCGTGTAAGTAATAATAACTTATTAATACTGATCGTCATAATATAAGTGGTAAATTACGAAAAAATATTATTTGCTACAAATTACTTACAAAACCAAAATTCTTTGAAAATTCTGAATGATTCAAAATTATGTTAAGTGTCGTTAATAACTGTTTTAGAAACATTTTTAAATTTGAATTTTGTATGTACCCTGTCCTGCTCCTCTGCCCGGTGTCTATCTCACCCCTTATATTTTTATTTTTAAACTCGAGGAAGGTAACGATTTCCCTTAAATGAGTCATGTGTTCTTGTTCCATTTAATTTTTATCATGTGCGGGTTCCTCATGACATAGTAGGTCCCATGACCCATGATGAGCGCAGTTATTTGGAGATGTTTTGGCAACCTTGAGTCAAGGAGTTCCGTGGTTGTGCAGTGGTTTCGAAAATATGTTTTTTTTAACGTAAATTAATACATATTTCAAAAATTCATTCTAACTGTTTTAACAATTATGTATCATTGTTTGTATCTGGATTTTTCTGTTGCAATCCACCAAACGGATTTTTAGATTTAAGCCCCTGAAATATCACATATTTTGTTGTCAAAATAAGCCAAAATGAATTAAATTAATTTTTTGCTGGCAAACTGTATATATGATTTTTGAAAACGCTCTGCGAAATTGTGTATCGTATATCTGTACACAGTCTCAAATTTTTCAAAGCATTTGGTTAAAAAATATTAACGCGGCTGGCGAAGACATTCGCAGCTGATTCACTTAGCGCTTGTTGGTCGGCCGTTTCGCGAGAACGGTGGATCGACCAATCTTCCTTCGCCACGTGACCGGACTGATACAGCAGCATCTTCTACACTCCCTGTCGCTGGCTAGGCACGCTGAATAATAATAATACTGTTGGATATGTATAGGAATACAGGGTGTACAGAAACTGCCGTATGATATTCACACCATGCCAGTCCTGGGTTAAAGTAGAGACAAATATGTTGTTATTTTTAGTGCACAATGTGGCAACATGGCAATGTAGTAAGTTCCCCTCTTGTTTTCCACGGCCAGGTATTATTTGATGTAGGTTACGTCGAGTAAACATAGAATCATGTTTGGACTGCTCGGGATTTTAATCTACGTCAATAATATGCTGTAGGTCAGAACAGTCTTAGTAAGATAAGTAAATATATCTAACTAAAGTGCTATGTTGCCACATTGTGCAGTCAAATATCTTAGTTCGGCCCACGAACTTTTCACGGAAATAATTTTGCCGCAGTTTGCTTCAGTGCACATCTACGGTACTGCTTAGTTATCAGTGATTGGATATTTTAACTGTCACGTGTCTTGTGGTTCTACCAAATATTGTTCGAGGACAATATATAAAACTCATAATAAAAATACGAGATGGTTTACTTGGTTCCAGCACACGCCGACAGGAGCGCTGTTCCTTATGCAGCAGCACATTGCTATATGAATAGATCAAGTTATATATGTATAAATTGAAATGTAATCGTGATTTTAGAATATAGTTATGCTCTTTTAGTTATTATTTTGGTAAGTTATAATTTAAATTAAGAGAAATTTAGTCCGTAAATATGTAATCACCATAGATAATAGAGTTATAAGAATATGAATATTGCTAGTGTTTCCAGTTCACGCCGTTGATAAAACGAGTGCTAAAGATATGTACTTTCCCATATTGTCCCTTTACGATATTTGATTTGGCACGAGAGGGTACAAAAAAAAGTAACCAGTCACAATATTGTGTCGTTTGTCATTTGCGTTGCCACCACAGAACATTTTTGTGGGCATTATTAATATACCATATTTTGTTGTCTTATTGTATAGTTCTTATGTTATATTTTCTGCATACAATGACTGTATTTCATGTAGGATTTAATTCGTGTTGGCATTGTTCTTTTCTATTTTGTTTTCGGTTTTTTAATACGACTTTCATTCTTTTCCGGAATTGTTTGTATGTAATGTTTGTGAGAACGGCTGATATTGGCTTTTATTTGTTAGCTTTTTATTTTGCTGTGGAGTTATTCTGAAAAACGACTACATCCGCTTGAAATGGCGTATGTCTACAAAGAAAAACGGTTGAGCATACGAAAACAATTCCACTTCGCAACGAAGAACAAACGTTACAATGATAAAACAACGAAATGAAATAACGCGGCTGTACTATCGCACGACTTTATAACATATAATGTTATAGTTGGAAAGTGTGTAGAATGAAGTTCAGTGCACGTTTCTATCTGATCAAGTTTCACACACATCCAGTTAGTACATTTTTAAGTAAAGCAGTATGGCAATACTGTTTTTAGCTGTGTTGGAGGGCTTAGAAACACCAGCGCTGAAGACCTCGATGTTAAGAGGAGTCCTCGACTGGCGAATGGACGGCGTTGCAGCGTGTCTTTTATACGCGAAACCGCTTAACTTATTCATATTATGTTTATCTACGAAAAGAACACACACTTGAAAGCATGCTTCTATTTTTTTTAAATTCAGCACGCTTGTTAGAAACATGATTTTCGGGCCTCACAAAATGGCCAAAAACGGGTTCTTTTTAGACTGGTGTAACTCCGAAAATATTGCCTGAATTCGTAAAGTGAAAAGCGAGAGGCACGCGTTGGTCTTTACTTCATACTATTCAAAAATAAAATGGTCACCGTTTAGAGTCCAGTAGGAAAAAGACTAGAAGGAAAACCTTGCACGCCAGTTTGGCGCGCTGTGAATAGAGGCGATATGCTTCTAGTCAAGCGTGGAACACTGGCTCTTATCACTACGCTGTTCCCACGTGTCAAAGTTGGAAATTCGACATCGATGAAGACTTCTCTTAATGGGCACGGTGTCTTACCAGTGACATTCTGCTCTTGTCCGAGGCGAATTATCTTTCCATAAATTGGCAAAATGTGCACATGTAAACTAGTTATTAAAAAAAACCTATATCTTCGCACATTACAATGTATTTGAAAGGCGAGGTATGTGACGACAATACGGGAAAAGTAATAATTGAACAGTATCAACTCAAGCTGTGCTGACCATTTCAAGGTCTCTATATTTCCACGCACCACCTTCCTATTGTATAAATCATTTCAGACACACACACTGGGTTGAGAAACGTTCACAACTGATCTGCTGTTTGTCAATAGCTAGAGACGAGAATAATTGGCGGGTTCGCTGACTTTAAGGCTAGCCTCCAAGAACATGTATGTATTCAAGCAGACATTATCTGTTCACTGGCTGCTCGGTGACGTAGTGATATAGTTACTTCTGTACTATTGGCTAAGCCACTTACAGCAAGTGTCAAATAAGTCACGGCCCAATTGCGAAACTGGCACAAACTTACAATTGACGGAATACTAGCTTTGGCAAAAAAAAAAAAAAAAAACGCGAAATTTTCAGGTCTCTATCAATAGCGCGCCGAATATGTCTTCCAATGACACACTCCGATCATGTTACACTTGATTTAGAAACAATCATGATTATATAAGGAATACATAACGTGAATATTATTACTTACGGAATTGACAGAGCTACAGAATTTTTGCGGAAAGAATTTTCCATCAAATTTTTTCAAAGTCTTGTGTAGGCCTACATCTGCAGTTCTGCTTCGTGGTTAATGATTGGAAGTTTGTAACTCTCATAGTCATGGGGTTATCTCGCAATTATCAGGCGTTTGGTGTCGCAGTAACCTTATTCCTATTGGCGCAGTCAAATGAGCGACACCTCTGCGCAAAGACACACTGCCAATAACCATGAAGCACAGCTGCAGATGTGCACGAAGATACACTGCCAATAACCATGAAGCACAGCTGCAGATGTGCACGAAGACACACTGCCAATAACCATGAAGCACAGCTGCAGATGTGCACGAAGACACACTGCCAATAACCATGAAGCACAGCTGCAGATGTGCACGAAGACACACTGCCAATAACCATGAAGCACAGCTGCAGATGTGCACGAAGACACACTGCCAATAACCATGAAGCACAACTGCAGATGTGCACGAAGGCATTGAAGCAAGTTGGTGAAAAATTCTGTTCACAAAAAAAAATCAGTCGCTCTTAAGTTTGTAGGAATGCGAATATTCAACAAAGTTGAAATGTTTGCCTGAAGTCTCTCCACCCAGTCAGATTGGAGTGTACGAATAGCAAAGAATAAATGAATAAAAAAATACGAAGGGGAAGAAAACCTTGACAAATATCTCGTTGTATTCAATACACGTTGTCCTCTTCAGATCAAATAGAAAAACAAAGAGGCACTTACAGAAGACACAGGAAGCTTGCCTTCAACTGCAGTAGTCTACGGTGGAAGACTTTGGGCTTCGTTGCAGTCAAGTCGTTATATTATGCCATATCATGCCCTAATGAAAAATATTTAACTTAACCAATCTGGGACAGAGACAAATATTCAACCTTGAACGAATCAGAAGGATGTTTTTTTCTGGAACGTAGGGTCCCACCCCGCCTTGCGGTATTACACGGGAATGATGAGACACACAATGTTGGAAATGGGGGGGGGGGGGGGTCGATAATTTTCGTAAAACCATTTATTTCATGTATCAGTTATAACACAGTCGATTCTTGCAGCACTCAAACAGAACACTGTAAAAACACGTACGTTACAACATCAAAATGTTTGTTTAAATACTAGCCACTGCAAAGTTATTTCGCCACAAATAAAATTTTTATTTAGAAGTTACAGTAATTGTGACAAAACTGTGCTATTGTTCTGAAGATGGTAGTGGTGTTTTTAACACAAACTTCATGTTTAAAAAATATAAATTATTTTTTTAAAGAAAACTATTTTTAATACAAAATGTGACGCGAAACATTATTTTCCTTAATTGCTTTGCTGTAAGGCACGCTAAATATATTTTAGGCAAAGCATCTTTTCTGTGACTAATATTTCAACAAAATGTTGGAAATTGTTTCTTACAGTGTATTATGAAATGTAAGGCATAACTGTCTTGTGGGAGAATGTAGGCAGTTATGTAACGTGGCAGCCCCTGTGAGGAAACTTCACGTCGAACACAGGGCAAGTGATATAGCGAATTGTCTGGGGCTGTAAGGCGGGTCGACCTACCCATCCAGGGGGAAGAAACTAAGGGATGTGGGTGGTGTGGAGTTGCGGGAGGGGGTGTTAGGCGGACCCCAGGATTATCGCTGACTCTCTTCTCTCACCACTCTCGCCCCAGTTCCACGAGGACTGTTCTCTATTCCCTCACCTCCTAGACCTTTGCTCTCTCACTATCCGCTCAATCTGCCCGCTTCTTATTTTACTTCCAACTTGCACCGCGGGGAGAAGGGATGTTACAGTCGACAAAACTCTTCTTTGGATACTGTCGCATAACTTAAAATGAAAATCCAGTACTTGTTACCGCCTTCTGGCGGGGTCACGCTGTGTATGAGAGTGATTGAGAGAGTTTGGTCAGCGTTCAACATCTAGGTCTTTAGCGCTTGGGAGGGGTGAAATGAGAATGGAGCAGTACCGGAATGAAAGAACAGAGGATACGGGACATCCCAGAGAAAACTCGCCGACCAACGCCACCGTCCGGCATAATACTCACATGCAAAAATCCGGGGACCGACTTAGCAGGGAATCGAACCCGTATCTCCTTGGTGGGAGACGAATGGTCTGACCTTTCTGCCACCGCGGCCCTCTTTGTAAGAGAGAAGGCCAGGGTGATGGTCGGACCGACTGCTCGACTAGCGAGACATGCCTGTCGACCTCCGGTACGAGGAATGTATGAGGCGAGGGTGAGATGAGTGCGGAGCTGCGACGGAACGAGAGAGGCGGGGGAAACGGGAGTTCTCCGAGAAAATTACACGGCAAATGGCAACGTCCGCTACATTTACCACATGCGAAAAATCCGGGACACAGCCCGCCGAGGATCGCCTGGTTGGAGGCGAGAGGCCTAACTCCTGGACCACCGCGGCGTCTACTGTCACCTAACTGGCAAGTGAAATAACATATCGATAATATCGTGTAAGGCAGGATTCTTACTAACCCGTCAAGGGCACTATGAAAGATGAATTTTTCTTCATTAATTAATTATTCAATATTATAGGAATATTTATTTGTAAATATGACAATAGCAGCGTATTTATTTACGTTTAAAATATAACATTTTAATGCTACAGTAATCCTCACATATTGGCAAAATCTGATCACATCTCACAATTAGAAAAAAACGAACATGATCATAAAATGTATTTCTCCTATGAAGATACAGTGCTGTTAATTATCCTGAATTATCACTAATCATACTAATACGAGTGATATTTGCACAGAACTTACAATTGGCATAATTCGCCAAATACGATTATTTAATTTTTAGATATTTTCTATTCTCAGAAGAAAAGCATACAATCTGCGATTAAACAAATTATATTTACTTAACACAACAATGCTATCGCATTACAATTAAACTTTAAAATACATTTAGGCCTCAATAAATCTGGCAACTAAGAATTAAAAATAATATGCGCTGATTATTTCTTACATACACATTAAAGCCTTTCAAATGCTCATTAAAACTGTGACATTAGCAATGTCACATTTAATAGTTTTGTACGACAAATGCATGTCCCATTAACTCTCCAGACACACTACAGAGTGCGTCGAGTCTGTATATAATGAGCCGCTATCATAATTTATATTCAGTCGTCCATGGGCGTTGAAAGAGCAGGGTCACGCTACTATCAGCTGTTATCTCGCAACTCTACACCTCGCTCGCCATGGCAGCTCGTTACGTCGTAGTAGCAGATGTGCACTTGTTACCACTGACATACACAACAACGAGTCCACAGTTTGCATAGCTGTACTGGAGGTATCTCAAGAGGAACGCCGCTATTCGCGGAAAACAAAATATTTGAGCGACACAAAATTGTTTTCGTTTGTTATAACACTAAACGTGTCGCTTATTTTCCGTGTGAAGTTCTTTATTTTTAGTATTTTTTTTTAAATTAAAAATGTGTTGTTAATATTTGTAACGTTTGTCTCGTAGCCCGTGACATATTTCAAAGAAAAATATTTCATTTAAGTACTTCTATTTGCTTATGTTGGATTTATGCTTCCGTAACATACAAATTTTTGCTTTTGTCATGTCGCTATATCTATACTATGTTTGCAAAAATTTACTATACGACGAAAATGTCGCTAGCAACGCCTAAAAAACTTTCATTTCGTAGAAATATAAAATAAGGAATTTTAAACTTAAACAATCTTAACAGTTCAACTGATACGCCTATACTGTAGGGCAAGGTAAGAACAGATTCCTTCGCCGGTATTTTTGTGCAAACTAGATTACAGTTACTCGCAAATACGCTTTAATTTTTCCTTTGGTTATTAGACGAGTGCGAAATCGAACGTATTATATTCTCAGGTGACTGCCATTAATTAAGTGATTAGATCATTGATTTTTGTTAGTTCACATTCATTTAAGACATTCTTCATTGGTTCGCAGGTTTAAGCGAGCATGTTGTGGTTACAAACAACAGTACAGTTTTTGTTGGGAAATCGGTTTCATGCGACATCAAAATAAAATATTAATTTACTAGTGACTGAAAATATTTTGAGTATTATGATCATGGTCATTCATTTCTATTAATTTTGAGGTATTAATTCATACTTAATCTATAGAAGAGCGGATAACGTAAAAACACCTAAGTTTTGTTTAGAACAGTTTCAGATAGATTCACTGATTTAAGACGAAAACACTACGGTTTTAAGGAAGTTTCATTAATTACCTAACTGGCTGAAACTGTACGAACTTTCGACCAGAAAAAATTTGGAGTAGGCCTACATAGTAAAAACAATTTTCAACAAAACTGCTTGGTGGTTTTATATTTGCCCTCGGTTTGTTTTAAAAAAAATTCTTTCAAAAGCAGTAGAAATTAGAGATCGCAAACTTTAATTAAGAGGGGTGCGGTGTGTCAAATATTTTATTGTAATTTCAGTTTTTGAGCCATAAAATTTATTCAAAAACTATTATCAAAATTTTCTCTTCGACGAAGCTGAGGGCGTATTCTTGGTAAACTGCTTCACATAAATAACAATGGAATCTTTCATTAATTTGTCATACAGAATCATTGAAAGAGAATTCTGGAAAGTTGACTTAGTGTTAGTAGGCCCCCTATTATTTTTGAAAAATCGTAAACTCTGTACGAGTATTTATTGGTCGCTACTTCGCACTTGTCTGTAGTAGTCTGTTGTAGTATTGTCATGTTAGTCATCATTAGTTTTTAATTTTTTCTTAGTTTTCGTCAGTTCTATGTATATGTAATTTTATTTTGTGCATCTGTAAGAAAAATGGTTAAGTGTAAGAAAAGGCTACATGCCTTAACTTCGCCATTTTAAAAATAAGTCAATAAATAAACAAATAAAATAAATAATTCTCTTGCACTGATTCCGCGTGGAAAAATAATAAAATATTTCAATATTATTTATGTCAAGCAGTTTGCCATGAATATATCCTCAGTTTTGTCGAAGAGAAAAATTTGTTTGTGCAATTTTAACAAATCTTATGGCTCGAAAACTGAAAATACTATACAATGGTCTAACACTACCCCCCCCCCCTCCTTTTTTAAAAGAGGTTTTGCGTGCCTGGACGATAAAAAAATTACGGTGCTGCTAGAATTTATGTATATGTGAAAACATTGCAGTCAGATCACGTGATAGTGTGTCAATGTGCAGTACAGTTTTCTTATATACCTTAAACAATAAGTTATAGACTGTGACGAGTGTACACGCCGCGTGGGGACAAGGTATTGTACCTCGGGTAAGCTCAATATGCCCTTGGCTGTGACATCTCCAGAACCCCACATCCTGCGGTCCCCTATTTGAATACCAAATGTCCCGTCGTCCGTTCTGTCACTTCCCCTCCCCTCGCGCTATCTTTCTCCTTCCCCTCCAGCAACCCTTCTTCAACCCTCTTCCTTCTTTATTATTCACACGCTGCCCCTACCTACCCAGCCCGAGCACACACAGGGAAAATCTATCTTCAGGCCGAGCGAGGGAAAAAAATTGAGAAATAAAATATTGTTGCCTTTCGCTCGCGAGTTGGAGGTCGCCCCCACCTCCCCCTTCCCCCACCCTACTGCTCTTCTGAGTTGTGTTTTCGTCGTCGGCGTGATTATCATATCCGTCCTGCGAGCGTGGCGTATCTCATCAGCTGCGTCGTTGGCAAAAGTCGCAGGGAACAGATTGTGAAGAACTGACCCTGCGCTCTCCCGGCCAACTCGCGAAACAAAAAAGTAAAGAAAAAAATATCTTTGTAGTGGAACGAAACAAACAACAAATACGCCTCGAAGACACTAGCTCTCAGGTCCGTTCTGCAATGACACGGAAGCTTAAGAAAGCGGATGCGTAACACGCAAAAAAAAAAAAAAAAAAAAAAAAAAGACAGTGTGGAAAAAATTTTATATTATACAATCCGTGAAAACACATTCGTAAACTAAAGGTCTTGTTACCTATTGCACTAGAAAGTGTTTCTCTTGTAAATTTCCGACATTAGTGAAACATGAATTTATCAATGTCTTTGAATGTTTCTTGCAATTTGACGGAATAACGTACTATACCATTGTGGACATACGCCATTGCAATATTATGTCGTCCCAGAAAATCGTCTTCGTACCGGTATTAGTCCTATCGGTGCTGTCGTATTGTGGTGTCTTGCGTTTTACAGATTATTTTATTTTGTATTTCGACTCTTAACTTTGGATGTTTATTTTATTTTCCTTTATTTGTTGTTGACTAATTCCTTATGGGATCTGTTGTTTTGGTTTATGGATGTGTTGACTACAGCCAAACTAGGCTTGTTTTCTAATTTTTTAGTTTTTCTTTTTTTTTTTTCCCCTTAGTCTCATTCTAAGATTTATGGTACAACATAATACTGCAACAACGTGTGTCCACAACAGTAAAGTATGTTATTAATTTAACATTCGTAACTTTTGTTTAGTGTGTTATATAGGGCCTGCAGACATAGTGAGTTCGTCTGCTTTTCGTTGCTTATATACAGCTGGCTCAGGACTACCCAGGACGTGCCAAATGAGTCTAGGCCATGCTCTCTAATTTATACTTTCTAGCAATACTAATTTTTTACGTCTAAACGAGGAGATATCAAAAACCTGTCTGGCAGTTTTGTTTAAAATCGTCTTCTCTATGTTGGCTGGTTTCTCCAAGTCAGTAAATACTACGGGTAGAGACGATCATACAACGCGAAAATGTTTTGTGTCAACATACTCTTGAAGACGCTGTAGTTTCTTGCAACAGGTATGATTGGCTGATGTACGTCTGACACAACGTAGCTGTCTGCAGCCCAATAACAGACATCAAATGTTACTATATCGGGATTTTTTATTGGCTCTGTCAAATAGCGTAACACCTTCAAGTAGAAGCGAAAGCCAGTAATGTTCTGGTAAGTTGAACGTGTGTTGAAACCACGACCGTAGAAGAACAGGTCTGGACACTCGCATGGATATTTGACCCCCTTGTTGTTTGGCTGTAGTTCACCAAGTTACAGAGAGTGTTGTGTTTTATTGGCGCTGATGTTACGGTGGTCGGACTAAACTCCGCCCACTTCCTTTCCGCTAAGATAAACAATTTATCTAAACGTATTTTTTTATCAAATTATGAAATACTTCCTTCGCTCACAAATTTAAGAAAAGGCTCCAGCAATCTTTGTTTACTTTATAATTTTAACAATGGAAAAAAGTGGGCGGAGTTTGAGTCCGACCCCCCGGAAAACAACGCCAAAAAGTACTACATTCTCGGTAACTTGACGAACTACAGCCAAACAACAAGGGGGTCAAGCAAAATACATTGTTAGATAGGCGAGTGTCCAGACCTGTTCTTCTACGACCGTGGTTGAAACCCAGCAAACAGTCAAGTTTTCCTGCGATAAACCATCATTTCTCTATGGGTTTTGCTAAGTATCTAACTAACGAAATTCCCCTAGTAGCAAATACAATCATTTTTCAGTTGTCCAACAGTTGGCAGAAGCGGCCAACGTTCGTTAGTACGATCGTCTACTTTTGCTGGAATGGTTGTTAATCAGGCCATGTCAGTAACTATGTGAGTAGTTATACTGAAATAGTTTTAATATGGGAAACTTAATTTTAAAGAAACTTGTATATTTCAGTATACAGTCCACAAGCAGACTTAGCAAACTAACCCACAAGCATCTGAGTATAAGAAGAATGCTTGTGGTACACTTGTGGTTAATGTGTGGGTGATGTCATTATGCGTCATGTATGCCATATGGGGCCGCGGGTGCATTCCGAATGTTTATCACGATCAGATTTGCACAAGTGATCCAGTTGATGTTTACTATTTGGGTCCGGTTAATTGACTTGAGTCGAAATCGTATAATTTATTGATTTAAAGAAAAAAAAGCTGTCACGGCAAACCCCGTTTTTAAACAAATCTGCCAAACAGATATTTGATATCTCTCTCGTTTAAGCTTAAATTTTTTACCAAAAAACATAAGAAACCAAAGACCTTTAGGGCCATTTGCGAAAGTGACTCTTTCTTGCAGTTATTTGAAATCTAGCCTGGACCCAAACCAAAACGCGAATTTTTCATGTCCCTATGTATTTCGGAAAAATGCGGCACTTCTATTATAAACGTGGTTTTAAGAAGCCTAAAAATAAATTTAAAAAAAAAGCTTTTTTAGACTGATGCTCGTATAAAACACCGACCTACCGTTTGCTCTCTTTTTTAAAACAGTTGAACGTGTGCAGGGAGGGGGGAGCGGGGGTAACTAATCCACTAAACGAAACCTGAACCCCCAAGCGACATGGTACGGTACTTCACAAACTGGGGGTGGGTTAAGAGGGGTGGTTGTCATATCACGGAACACGCTTAACTAATTAACAGCCAGGCGAGTAAGTGTCTGCTTGAATCTCTTCACCTGTCCCTGACCTACATTAATACCCCGGAGTACTCTGCAGTTGGTACACCTGTCTGCGAATAATGTGTGTACTACATACACGCCGTTATAATTCCTTATAAGTAGAGACGCTGGAAAATCGCGAAAATATTTAACTTAGTCTCCAATATACTGTAGTATCTCAATCGGTGACACATGTGAACAGTTTTCTGTCGAATCACACATGTTGTGTGTTAAAACTGTACAGTTATAATTGGGTCTGTTGAAGAGGGACACAATGCTTCACATAAACTATAGCCAATATAGGTGCAAAACCTTCAGTGTTTTACATAGCTTGTTTGAGTCTAACAAACTATCAACTTTTCTCGCGATTTACCAGTACTTATAAGCTAGGACTAGAAAAAATTAGCTAGTTCAATGACCTGCATGCCAGAAACCAATGTTCTATGTACATTCAAGCCCCGTCTGCTGTTCCCCCGAGCGGCAGCTAGTGGAAAAATAGTCGGTGCTTGAGTATGCATAGTATAATGGATTCTAGCCTGCAGGTAATTGAATCAGCGAAATTTTCCAGTCCCTACTTATTAACTAGGACTAAGAGTATGTGCGTGAGTTCAATGACCCGCATGCTATAATCCAATATCCTATGAGTACGCAGAGTACAGTGGACTCTAGCCTTCATGTCATTGAATTCGCGAAATTTTCCTAGCCCTAATGATGATTTGATTGTTTGCTGGGTCTCAACATACGTTCAGCTTACCACAAGATCACTTGCTATAGCTTGTACGTGGAGTTGTTAGCCTAGTTGACTGAGCCAATAAGAATCCTGCTATTGTTGTATTCGATGTATGTTGTTCTGCAGACAGCTACGTTGTTTCAGACGTACATCGCCCAATCATGTATGCTGTAAGAAACTACAATGTTTTCAAGGGTATGTTTGGCACAAAACATTTCCGCGGTATATACTATATGCTCTACGTATGTCGTATTTACCTTTATATTGGCATGTAGCCACAAATATAAACATTACAATTCCAAGACCTACAATAAAATTAAATCAGTCCAAACAAATATATATGCGAGCGAAGCAAAAAGTAATTGAAGATACCAAACTGCAGTTCTTACATAACTAAATGATTACTTCGATTTGTGGTGTTACATTAATTTCAATTATTAATAATACCTTTTTTTTTATTTCAAAAGCGAGGCGCCCTAGAATGTGAGGCCCGGGGAAAATGCCCCTCTGAACCCTAGACGCGGCCCTGGCCGTACGTACGTACTTAAAGCCACTGATTCCATGTGAAAAGGATATTTCCCCAACTTGTTTCAGTGGCTGGATGTTCTTATTATCAAACTCTTGGAGTTCTGCCCATAAATTACAGACATGTGTGTGTGGGAGGGGGGGGGGGGGTTCTGATTGGCTCAGACAAATGAGGGACGCCTCTGCACAATGACACACCGCCAATAACCACGCAGCAAAGATGAAGATGTGTACGTAAGGCAATGAATCAAAATTCCTTACATTAAATATCACTGGATCCATACATACACACTCAGGTTAAGGGGCCTCCCTAGATAGGCTGTATTTGTGTGTGAGGCAGGAGAAATATGGTTGCCACTCACCGGCGGTATGCAGTTCATTATTGCCACTCAGCTGCCGTGCAGTGCCTTACTATTATATTTTTTCCTATGGGACTTTAAGCGGTGACCACATTATTTGGACGACACTGAGCAGAGAGGAACCAGCCCGCAGCTAACTGGAACTGAGATATTCAAGGTCAAAGTTTTCTGTGTATCTAAGCCTAGTATTAACCATTTTTCCGGCCTCTTATTTTTCGTCAAATGTGATTTGGTACTTCTTTTCCAAAGACGTACTTCGGACATTCTTCTTCTACGTGATGTGATTGTCTCAAAATTGATTAATTTGTGGGTGGGTTCTTTTCTGATTAATGTCGTCCAATTTATTTGTGGCCAGCATAGTTCAACGTCTAACGCTTGTTTCTATAGTTGTGTTTTTCGAATCCGGTTGTTACGCTTCCAGATACGGCAGTCTGTAAAACCCATTTCTGACCATTTTGAGGGGCCCGAAAATGGTGTTTCTACACAGTAAAAAAAGTTTATTCTTTTAGAAAAAATTTTTGGAAACCAGTTTCCAAAAAAAAGTTTTAATTTGTAATACTACAAAAATGTTTCGTAAAATTTACAAAAAAATTGTACTTTTACAAATTTCTTTGCATAGTTACATAGTTTTCTGTAAATATACAAACAAATTTTGCATATTTACAGCAAATATTTGGTTCAATTTATAATTGTTTGTAGTGTTACAAAAATAAATGTTTGGAAACTACTTTGCAAAACTTTTTTTTGTGAAAGTACGAAATGTTTTGTAAAACGTGAAAGGTCTCCTAGGATTATTTAGTTTTTTCAAATCAAAACATCTGCTCATTGACATTTATTTTACTTGTGCCCAAAGATGTTTACGATATTTGTAATCGCGTTTAAAGGTTTCTGACATTTTACTTTTATTACCTGGTTGATAATGTTCTGATGTTAGGTTACAAGATTTTCCTTGTAAATGTAGAATATTATATACGTGCCGAAATTTTAAAACTTTAGCGACATAGTTTGAAGTGCGTGTTCTTACCGTAGATTTACAAAATGCACGTTAAGTAGTTTCATCATAAATAGAATGATAGTAACTCTCTGCAAGGCATTTGAAGTGAAGGTAGGGCCGCCCCTTAAATGGAAATGTTATTCAACAGATTCAGCTTACCACAAGATTATTGGCTTTATCTTGTACGTAGAGCTGTTGCCCTGTTTGACTGAGCCAATAAGAATCCAGCTATTGTAATTTTTGGTGCCTATTATTGGTCTGCAGACAGCTATGTTTAGAGACATGAACTTTTCGCGAAAAGAAATATGCCTCACATTGTGTCAGTGGCTTGTGTGCACATCTGCAGACTTGCTTCACGGTCAGAGATTTGATGTATTGACATTCGTGTGTCGTGGGGTTTTACACGCAAATCACAGACGTGTGGTGTTACAGTAACCTTATTATGATTGGTACAGTCAAATGAGAAACGTCACAGTTCAAAGGCACGCTGACAATATATATGAAGCAGAACTGCAGACGTGCACATAAGGCACTGGAACAAAGTGGGGCAAAATTCTTTTCTCGAAAAGTTCATGTCTCTAGCTATGTTGTGTCAGATGTATATCACCCAATCATACATGCCACAAGATACTACAGTGTTTTCAAGGGTATGTTGGCACAAAATATTTTCGCGATATACCATCATCTCTAATGATTGGAGGCAGGAATAATTAACGGGTTCGCTAACGTGTAGGCTAGCCTACAAGAATATACGTGTATTCAAGCATACAACAGCTGTTCATTGGCTGCTCGTTTAAACAGTGAAATGGGCCCGCATTTAGTTGTATTTATATTATTGGCTCTTCGACTTCAAGATGGTTTCAAATACGTCAACGGCAAATTGTGAAAGTAGCATGAACTTAAAGTTGCTGTAATTCTAGCTTGTGATTGAAGTAAAACGCGAATTTTTCAGGTCTCTGCTTATGATGGTATATCGCGAAAATGTTTTATGCCAACATACCCTTGAAAACGCTGCAGTATTTTGTAAAATATATGACTGGGTGATATACGTCTGACACAACGTAGCTGTCTGCAGACCAGTAACAGGCATCAAACATTACAATAGCGGGATTCTAATTGGCTCAGTCAAATAGGACAACTGCTACACATACAAGAGATAGCCAGTGATCTTCTGGTAAGCTGAACGTACGTTGGAATCCAGCAAACAGTCAAGTTTTCCCGCGATAAACAACCATCTCTAGCTGTGGCTAATTTTATAAGTGATATGTGCCGATTCCCCAGTCTTCGCTATTAAAACAATTATCATCAGGATGTAATAAAATCTACATGGAGGTTGAGTTGCTATTAGGACAGTAAAATAATATTTTAAAGGAAAATTATGAGTCGTAGTTAATTTTGGATTGATATAAATATTCTGTCTAAGCCATCGGACTAAGGGAAATACTTCTTTATCTGCTGATATATAGCAGGAAAAGTTTCCAATATAACATGCCCATAGCTGACGCTATTTTGTTATTGGCGTGTCCTCATGTACTGGGCCAATGGTAACTCTGGAGCACCACTCCAGCTTGCAAGGCAGCCGCGTTACTCTGATTGGCCGTAGGTATTTCCGCCATTTTGTTGGTGTGTGTGTCTGAGTTTACCGTCCTACCTGCTATTTCACTTTTGTATTCCTAAGTATTCTGTGGTAGAGTATTGGTTCTTGGTGCAAAATATTGTAGTATAGGTCATTCGGGATAAAGTGAGCCCTAAAATTTAACCTTCGAAAAAATATCACTAGACGTTACTGCATGTAATTCAACATTAACTCTAGTTGCTTTACTGCTTATATGGTTGGCAACGAAATAATGCAATATAGTTCCCCGTGTTTTCCCATTTAAATACAACAATACAGAAACAAAATCAAACGAAATGAACACAATTGTATGTAATATAATCAATAAACTTTTTTATTAAGCTGTATTGATTCTTTTTGACTCCACAATGTACCTTACACGCGCAGACATTAAGTGACGTGTCCAAAGGTGTTAGACATATCTCGTCGTTAGACGTTATGCGTGGTAAGATACGAACTGGCTGAAAACAGAACTTTGGCTGTTTTTTTTTTTTTTTTTTTTTTTTTAGTGCTCACTTTATCCCGAACCACGTATATCGTATAATGTATTTCCAGGTTCAATATGGTGGCCTAAGTTTTATTACATTTGCTTACGAGATTAGCAAAACATACAGGAACACTTTCGCTTAGGTTTACATAACCTAAATGTTTCTGAACAAAGACATAAACCGACACGTTGACTACAGTAAGTGTTTGACTGGTTTGGATTAGATTTTAATTATGTTCATTTTGGAAATTTAAATAATATTTCGTAACATAGTTAACAATCAAAGTTACCTTGCAAATGTGAATATGTAATGAATTGGTCGGACTGTAACACATCTATGGAAGGCGAATGGCATGACTTTGTTATTGGTGTGTCCCCATGTACTGGGCCAATGATAACTCTTGTTAACCACTCCAGCTGTAGAATTGGTTCAGGAGGGGCAGGCTACAACAGTTGAAAAGCAACTGTGTGTTTTAAAAAAATTGTTGCACCTAAAATTTTTACACTTTTATAATCACTCTCTACTAATAAATAATGACCGGAAATATTCGCGGGTTCACTGATCTGAAGGCTTTCTTCCATAAACAGCTGTAAATACTTTTAACCATCCATCAAAATAATTTTTCAGTCGTTTGAGAATATTCAATATCAGAAAATTGTATATTAGAACCATATTAGTTAATTTCTTGAACAAAAAGTTACCAGTACAGTATTTATCTTATATATATCCTACTCGATATAATTTAAACAAAAATTTACCAATTCCCCTAGTTCACAAAACAATTTCTCATAGATGATCCACATTCTTGCTATCAAAAATTGTAGCGATTCTTCCTGAAAATATAAAAAATAAATATATAAACAAAAAATTTATTGATCGATGGTTAAATAACTTAAAGATTAAAGACAACTCATCATCAGTTAAGTAGTAGTTTTACTGTAGTTAATTATTTTTACATTCTAAATATTTCAAATTGTTAAATACTATCTGTATCCATCAATAACTATTTTTTTAAATTTATGCAGCATTAAATTTTTGTTCTCAAATTAATTTATACCAGCTGATAAATTTTCTTACATAATTAACCGCAGCTATGGAAAATAATTTGTCTAGTAGCACTCACACACAAGCTTTGCTTATGTGAGTGTGATGCCTTCCATTATATATAAAGTATTTATGTAAAGTGCTGTAGTCGGTATATGGAAATAAATTATTATATTTAAAAAAAGTAGACAGAAGTTGCTCATTGGCTGTTTTCTGACACAGTGATGCCACATTATTGGCTCACCATCATGTAGAATTATTGTGATTGGATCAGAGCTCTACAGGGGTTGTCAAATAAGTCAAGGACCAACTGCGAAAGTTACAAAATTTTACAGTTGTTTAAGATCTAGTTTTTACCCAAAAGAAGACGTGAATTTTCTGGTCCCTACTAAAGAAGACCCAGGAATACTGGTGGAGCATATACTTAGTTTGGGGTAGGTATAGGCTGTTCAGTATATACTGGGTACTCAGCAGAACTTGTAATTAATTAAAAATATGGTTAGTTGGGCCAATATTTGTTTACTTTTCCAAGTGTTGAAACGTTTACACCGTTTTTTTTGTTACATGGAAGATTTTCATATTAAAAATAGTAAATATGGCTGCAAAACTGTTGAAAGAAAACTTTATGCAATTCTCACTTTATTATGAGCGGCCTATAGCTGCATTCAGGCCGGCAACTTCAGTTTCATATCTTTCATCAGTGTGTAGTATGCAGGTTTCCTCCCGGGACTCTTTCACCCTCGCAGTTGTTCACCCTCGCAGGGCGGTGCGTGTCAAGTGGTGCGGTCCCTCACGTCAAGGGGTGCAGTTCATTACTACTGTGAGGGCTGACAGGGGAGGCACAATAGCGAGAGAACCTCTTCAACCAAGTCGGCGCTAATTCCACGCCCGGCAGAGGATCGTTGAATGAGGCATCGCGCCGTCTACACTGACTCAACAATTCTGTACGATGCCAGCCCTGCCGAAATATTCTGTGGTGACCACGTGTTTATTTATAAACTGTTGTGTTTTGCTGGATACACGCCGTTGCTAGTGTATTTTACGTTGTGTTTTGCTCAATACACGCTATTGCTAGAGCCACGATTTTATGGTGAAAAGATTTTTGCAACATTTGGTTTCAATGCATTATGTGCACGTCTACAGGTCTGCTACATCGCCCGTAATTGGATAATTTTACTCTCACTTGCCTTGGCAAATTACAGACGTAAGGAGTCACAATAATCTTATTATGATTGGTGCAGTCAAATGAGAAACGTGTCTGAACAAAGACACGCTGCCAATAACCACGAAGCAAACCTGCCGATGTGCACGAGAGACACAGAAACAAAGTGGGGCAAAAATCTTTTCGCGAAAAAATCGTGGCCCTAGCTATTGCTAGCGTATGTCACGTGTTTTGCTGGATACATGCATTTGCTAGTATATGTTAATACACCCTGTTGCTAGCATATGTCACGTTGTGTTTTGTTGAATACACACCATTTCTAGCGCCGGTCCGTAGAAACTGTTTAGGTTATAATACTAACCCAGTGCAGGAATCTTTCGAAGATTACAATAATGAACTGTACAACACAGTGGGCGTGTGTGAGGAGTGGACCAATAGGACTGCAGAGAGTAAAGCCGCAGTCACACTCGATACAGAACAACTTCACTCAAACATGTTCAGTTTTATGGAGCTGTTACACGAGCTACGAACTAGTTTAGGTCACTGTCTTTTCTCTTTCAATGAAATCTGGTTTCATTTGTAGTTTCGAACGGCATATCATCGATGCTTCTCTCCTATTGGCTGCTTAGAGTAACGATCTTAGCAACAAATATGGCTGCTTTTTGATAAGACTTTTGCACTCGTTAAATTAAGGCTGTGTCTCAAATAGCCCAGAGAGCACTCTCTCGCACCCTCTTGATGTCACAGAGTGTACTCTCTGCTGTCCCAAATTCGAGGGAGAGTGGGCGAAAGGGAGAGTGAGCCAGAGTGAGCGACGATGCTCCCTCTCGCCCACTCTGCGGGAAGACATCTTTGTTTTCCTTCAAATTCAAACCATAACCTAAAAGTATAACTGGTAAACTTGGAAAACATTTACTGTGAGTTTTCTGCACTCATTTATTTTCTCAGCTTTCCTTTTATCACGCTAGGTTGCAGTGCTTTGAGTGTGTATCCGAGTGTGGCTGTCTCAATTTAATTGAAGAGTGAACCAGAGTGGGCGAGAGCGAGAGTGTGGAGTGAGAGTGAACACACTCTTTATTTGAGACCCAGCCTAAATTAACTTTTAGGCGTAAAATCCTTACATCCACTTCATTTACACACCAGCATTTCAGTTAGATGCAGTATGATAGTTAAAATGTCACGAATGTTGAGCATAGATGTGATGATAATTAAATATGGTAAACTTCAGGTTCCACGTTTGTTGAGGCTAGAATGTTCACTGAGTTCATAGTCGCATAATATCGCAATCATGTTTAAGCTTTCAACACGATCTAACATGGCTGCCGAATGTATTTAACTAAACAGGTTTTACCTCTAGTGTTACCTTGTCTTAAGAGTACACAGGCAGTCATGTATACCGACGCCTCATTCCTATATTGTCTTGATACTTGATTATAAAGATATATGTATTGTACACACCCATTCCTAGAGCCAGTGATTTTTGGTGAAAAGAATTCTGCAACAACTTGTTTCAATTCCTTACGTGCACACCTACAACTCTGGTTCGTGGTTATTGGCAGAATATAATAAGGCAGAGGAGTGGCTCATTTGACTGAACCAACCAGAACAATGTTACCCAGACACCACACGTCGCCGTCCGAGATATGCGGATATAAGGACCCCGAGAAGCCGATAGTTAAAAACTTCCAATCACTGATCATGACGCAGGGAACTAGATGTTCACATAAGGCATTGGAACAAATTGTTGCAGAATTCTTTTTCATATAAGTTTGGATAAATTTGACACCAACTTATGGGCAATGTTTCTTAATATTTTCTGATTTGTTTGACAATGCGAAACAATTTTAGCTCTAAAACGAACCTGATATGTCCAACTCAGTATTTGTACTACAAAGTTTGTCTTGTGTAGTGCAACATGTCACAAATTTTTACTAATTATTGCCCTTAGGTTGCTGTCAAATTTATCCAAACAAACACTGAAAAAAGAGTATAGTTGTAGGTACCATACTTCTGTTAAAACAGGGACAACAAAACAGTTTGGTTGTTGGTATTACTCTGGACAGTTCCTTCAACAATCTGTTTCGTAGAAGAAACAAAGAGCCTTATTGCTTTTACAAACCATATGGTAACTTCTACAAAACAGATTTAAAGGAACTGTCCAGATGGTACCGACAACCAAACTGTATTGTTGTCCCTATTTTAACAAAAGTATGGTACCTACAACTATACTCTTTTTTCAGTGTATATGAAATGGAGACTAACTAAAAAAATACAAGCAAGTTCGCTATTTACCGTCACATATCAGCGGAGGAACTTAAGGGAATAGTCACGTGAGAAATATTCACTGAACGAGATTCGAAACCAGGTAACTGTCAGGCGTTTTGACTAGTTTATTGGTAAACTTCTATTGGTCGAAGTTATCCACACCGCTCGGCAGGCTCCGTAAGTAGGGAAATAAATACTTCGCTTGTTCAATGATCTACGTGTTAGAACTCACTGTACTATCTATGTTTACTGAAGTCTGCCTTATTCGTTCATTGTCTGTTGTTCCAGTGAATAGCAGTTACTAGACAAATGGTCGAGGCTTGAGTATACACAGTAAGACAGGCCTCTACTTTCGTACATGCGTTTCAGTTTTTCATACATCAGTCTTTTAGTACAACTAATCAACAATTTTATGCACATGATTCAGACTTTCACACACTAACTGACAAAATACATTGGTAACTCCATCTTCCAACCAGTTAATGCTATCAATAATCAGATGTACGAATATTTCGCGTATTAATCTGGCAACAGCCTAGACTTCTCAGACCTATACACACACTGGCCATAGTCAAATATCCATTGGCTTCTAACCGTAACACGTGTTACCACCACGACTTGTTTACTTATTTATCATTGGCTTGCAGTCGTCAAAGTTGTGTTGAAACAGCTGTCGTCTAACCATCAGTCGCACTCGAGTTCCTGAACCCTGTGTGTCTACCTGATGACGGGAACAGATTCCAGTTCCCGAAACGTCGTAACACTGTCTGTCTGGAAAACTATTGTGTCTTGTTTCGTCTCTTCGTTGTGTCGTTTGTCTTTTTTGTATACGTCTGTTAACTGTTGCGTTTTGTCTCGTCTATTTGTTGTGTTTTTTTGTTATTTTTCTGTTCGTGTCTGATATTTGCTGTGTTTTTTGTTTCATCTCATCGTTGTGTCGCATGTTACTTGTTTTTTTTATATTTTATTTGTTATTATTTTCATTTATTATCTGCTTGTTCCTTGTTTCTATTTGACCCGATTCCTTTTTTGAAATTTCTTGTTGTGTATGTATCTTGCTGACTAAGCATATTCTGCTTATATTATGGTTTTCTTTTATTTGTTTAGTTTTCTTTGACAGTCGTTCAATTTGCAATGGAGTACGTCCAAGAAACTGAATCCAGTCAGGTATAATGAAGCATACAATATTGGCACTCAACCTGACCTGGAATCAATACGCGAAATAATCTTGCCTCTGTAAATAATACGCAGTATCCTGAATATGTACATCCATTTTAATTATCCACGGCAGTTTTCGAATAATTATTTCTATGCGTATATTAAATTATGAAATTTACAAGCCTACATATGACACAGTCGCATAAAACAAACTTCATTATAATTTGTGGTTATTGAAGCACTTTTGGGCTTTTTTTAGCATAACTTTTTGAATAACATGAAGGTGTGTAATTCAACTTTCATACATTTGTCCAAGATCACATTATGTACAGTGGATTATAACGAGAAGGTCATTGACCGCTCAAAATATTTATTTCCTTGATAAGTAAGCAATGTAAATTCTGAACAGAAGACAGTGGAGGAGTAGGTTGACGATACGACTTCTGGCACAGTAGCGAAGGAGACATAGAGAGAGAAGAGATAATTAGAGGCAAGCGCGAGGTGCTGGAAAGTCAGGACGACTACCCAGAAACGTCGCAGACATGAGAGAGTCGCCCTTACAGAACTCCACCACGCCTCCCAGCAACAGCCCAGTTGCCTCGGGGTAATTTCCGGCCTCTGTCTTTTCTGTACCCCATCCCATCCCCTCGCCTAGGAAGAGAGAGAATATATAGTCCACGTCATGGTGGGAGTGCAGTCGTCATGAAGCCTCCTACTGTGTCCAGTTTCTCTCTTTCAGGATAAAACTGTGAAACCAGTGAAGAGAGAGACATGAACCGAGGATTCCTGGGGGGATTTATCTAGAATGTCAGAGGCCTGGAATAGCAGAGCATTAAGGGTGTTCACGTGGCAATAATTCGAAATTTTATATTTGCTTAGCACATGTTAGTTTAATAGACGTTACTTGTAACAACATTTTCCACTTGTAGAAATTTTTTAAGTCTCATAGTTTTACCATGGTGGCACGTCAAAGTCAGAATTTGCAAGTCACAGGAACATAGGTTTAACAAAAACCAAGTAACTTACTCGAATGAAATAATTTACACTGAAATTAGATATAATGGGCAGTATGCTAAAATATTTAAAAACACACAACAAAGTCATTCTGTCTTTTTTAAAAATTGCCACGAATGAGGTAACTTTTCGTCATTTTCGGATTTTTTTTAAAAAGTGCAAAAGAATTCCATTCCGTGTTTTTAAATCTTTTAGCATAGTGCCCATTATATCTAATTTCAGTGTAAATTATTTCATTCCAGTAAGTCACATTGTTTTTGTTAAACCTATGTTCCTGTAACTTGCAAATTCTGACTTTGACGTGCCGCTATGAGAAAACTATGAGAGCTAAAAAATTTCTACAAGTGGAAAATGTAGTCACAAGTAACGTCTATAAAACTAACACTATGCCAAGCAAATATAAAATTTTTAATTTTTGCCACGTGAGCGCCCTTAAGAGGGTTTGGTACATAATTCAATGCTAGAAGCATTAATCTATTACTGTAGGTTTCTTGAAGCCAATTTGTGAAAATTAAACAATAGCAATCCTAGACAATAGTTTTATCCAACGTTTTAAACAAAATTGTTTCCAGTGTTACGAACTTCTGAGGCACAATCTCTGACGCTGGAACCTCGTGCATTTAAGAGCGGCGCAAGAGATCACGCGTAACGAATCATATTAAAACTGATAAAGGCAACTGATGAGAAGAGAAGATAAAATTTATATATATATATATATATTTTTAGCTTGAAATACAATAAATAATTTAAAGTAAGTGGTACTTATCTCACATGAGTCATAATATAATCGTTTGACAGCGTTTAGCACTGCTAGCAAGCCATTTTACACCTTTTTAAATCCAATATTCAGAATTATAAAAAAAATTCGGGTTTTTTTATTTTTCTCCTACCAAAAACTTCCAAACATCTGCCCGTCATAGATTATATAGGCCCTACATCAAAGAGCAATGCTAACATATCACTGTGATTTCAAATAAAACTATAGTACACATATATTTTAACCAAACTATAAAAGTAATATCACAATAAAAATTATAACGTTCAAAATAACATAAATATTTACAACAAATTTCGAATTTACAAATGTGACAATGCTCTGTACACCCCTCGGCTGCCCGGCCTGTCTGCCACATTAAAGGTTCGCATGTAGTACCAGTTATCTTGTCGTATTGGTATTCGGGGCATGATTACGAATTTATCGCATTCGATTAGTTAAGAACTGGTATGATGTTACAATTTATCGTGCAAGCATAGCTTATTTCAATAATCTATTAGAATCTTTCGTTATCGCAGTATTCTTTATCGGAATAGTGCGATAAAAGTATTGGTGATTACAGCCGTGGAAACACGTGAACGCGAAATAGCGTTGCTGTACATAATAAAAACATTTCCGGTAACTCGACTCACATTTGACCTCTAGTGAAATAACGAAGGAATAGTATTTATGATAGCAAATTAATTCTAATAATACCTGAAAAATAATTGGTATCTGATAATTCATATCATTCCTGAACATGCAGAAATAGCAAAATATTATTTGCATATACAGAATGAATATTTTGTATATTTTTCCTTCAGGTAGCAGTTTTCTCATTTTAGTTTATGTAAATTTTGTGATGTGGGAAATATGTCATCCTGTTAATTTGCATAGAGTGTAATTCACTTAGTCCCAGGATATAGGAAATCAGGTTCAAAGCAAGACAGTTGGTAACACTAAAGCAAGCTCTTATATGACACAATTCGGCATGCAGAACTCATAACAGATGCTGTAATGTCATAATCTCTCATATTATGAGGTTGATCTTTCGAACGAGATCAGAAGATACATGTCTTAATATTCGTTTCGAAGTCTCGCAGCTTGTATGGAATGAAGGATTTTATTGATTGTTGTGCGCTGATTATGTGATCAAGTGTATATTGGAATAGAGATAAGAGAAATTCATAAGCGAACTCTTAAGAAGTGGAGTTTTAAATTTGGCGAGTCATACAGCTGTTATTGACAGGTTTTTAATCTGTAGTCGATTTTGTGGAGGAGAAATAACTTAGGTATTTTGAAATTACTGTACTAAAGTATTTATTTAATATCTTAGTGTTTGTTTAAAAATTAGTTCTGTGCTAAAGTAAGGGCTACCCAAAAAGGGGTTACTTTGACCCATTGCGAGGAAACATTGTCCTACTCAAATTATTAGTTTTGAGGTCTTTTGGCGATTTTGGATATGCATATTATAAATAAATATTTTCATAAATATGTTCAACATTAAAACTTCTTTCTTCTATAACTGCACAAATACCACATTTTTGAGTGGGATACAGTAATTCCCTAGGACCAAAGCATCCTCCTTTGCCATACTGTGTTTTCAAACAGAAAATTGTTTTTTTTTTAGTTCCATCATGGGAGCTAGCACGAGATGTTTTGTCGAACAATAAATGAGGATATGTTTAAATGACTATCAGGCCTACACCCGCGGAACAAACAAGAAGCGGAATTCAGCTACGTCGGCCTGCTAATCCATCACTTCCGGTCGAGCCGGTTGGCAGAAATCCCGGCAAAGCCAGGTCGAGATACCGTCTGTTGTTCGTGGCAGTTCGACGCGCAGGAAGGAAAAGAAACAACACCGAAGCAAGTGGTGCGTACAGCCTCCAGCTTTCGAAATACCGGAATGTTTAACACGTTCATCCATTTATGTGGCCAAGTACTGCAATTGGTGATATATTTTGGTATGTGCTGTATTTTTGCGAATGCAACGTGCAAAATAAGTACCGAGTGCTCTGTAATATTATATTAAGGACTCTGTCTACCTATTTATAGCCATGGAGTTATATTGCAAAAAAAAAGTAAAATTAATAACTTCTTAATATAGTCAAATTGTATATTATTCTTGAAAACAAAAAGTTTCCTACAACTTATTAACACAACTTTCCAAAAGGAAGGATTTTAAAAAATTCACTGAAAAGTATTTTCTCTCGTAAAATTCTAATTAACTTTAGTATTGGATTTGTGATATTCATACTAGAAATAAAAACTTGGCAAAGTGTCTTGTATGGCAACATCCTTCCTGAAATTTTATGTAGAATACATTTTCTTTAACTAATTTATTTATAAATTGATTTTCCATTTTAAGTGTTGGAACATTAGAAATTTTCCATTTATGTAGTCATTCAATAGAACCTGTCATAGTAGATTACAGTGGCCCGTGTCACAATCATCAATCAATCTAATAATGATCTGGTGACAAAAGCCAGTGAGCAGTGTCCAGAAAAGAGCATTGTTTGCATTGGTGCCAGTCTCTAGTCAGGTAGAGAAATGACCATGATTTATAAGTTTTGAAACAGACCATATTTAATACAGGATAACATGTGAAGAGTTAAAAACGGATCTATTGATATGATGTTTATGATAATATGTTTCTCATTTAAACTCAGTATGCGTAGGTTGCAGGCAGAAAGTTTGTATTAAAGAAATGTGATCACAAACAGGTAGCGCTGGTTGTGACAGTATTTATTTTTTACTGGACATGGCTGCTTCTTAACCCATTTATTATGTTCACTATTGTGGATATAGTTGCATAGAGAAAACTTAAAGTATATATCGTGTTAAAATTGAAACTAGCAGATAATCTTAATGTATAAGATGAAGTATCCTGACACACTCACTCACTCACTCACTCACTCACTCACACACACACTCACTCACTCACACACTCACTCACTCACTCACTCACTCACTCACTCACTCATCAACGCACAGCCCAAACCGCTGGACCTAGAACCATGAAATTTTGAGGGAAGCTTCCCCTTGGCCCGTAGGCACCAACTAAGAATGGATTTTTCGAAATTCGATCATTAATGGGGTGAAAAGGGGTGAAATGTGTTTTCAAAGAATCCCTGATATCTTCTTAACCGGGAAAGCTATCAATATTTTTTCAACTTCATAATATTGTTTAAAGAAATGCATATTAGTGAATTTTTCGATTTTGCGAAGTTCGAAAATTAAGGGCGTGAAAAGCCGTAAAATGCGTTCTTCATTATCCGTGATTTTTCCTAAACCATTTCAGGTAGTGAGGTGATTTTTTCTTTAAAATGATGCTTAAGAAAATATCTAAAAAGTAATTTTATTCGAAATTCGTCCATGAAAGCTCTTAAATAAATAAAACGTGTTTTTAATTAATTCCATTTATCTTCCAAACCAGTGGAAATATTGGAATAGTTTTTGCTTTATAATAAATCTTACGTAAATATAAAACATTTAATTTCAGGATTTTTCAAAATTCGTCCTAGAAAGTTGTTGAAAAAATAAAATGTGTTTTCAAATAAGCATCGGTACCGCTTATACCTGTTGAGATATCGAGATTATTTTTTATAAGAATTAAGCTTATGTAAATATCTACAAATCAAATTCAGGATTTTATGAAATTCGAAAATTAAGGCTGTGAAGAGCAGTAAAATGTTACAGTCTCCCGAAAAAAGAGAATGATCACTGAGAAATTATTCAACAGTTGTTTATTTTTGCCAACCTACTCATAAACAAAACTTCTTTGGACTGTAGCCTGTATATACGAAATAATTATCACGGCCTGCCTTTAAGAATTCACTCAGGTATTGCATAAAGTATGTTGTGTGGGAGGGGTGGGGTTACGGGTTCGTATCCCGAGCAAGACTTTGCAATAGGAATTACTATGACATCATACAAGCATATTGTGCGCGCTCTTTACACAGAGCTAAGACAACTTATAGTTCACTGTTATTGAGTACGCTAGCTGTTAAATGCCTTCATCACATATTTTATCCAGAGTTACTGTTTACGTTACACAGTTTCACGCGGGCAAAGCCGCAGCCGCCAGCTAGTCAAAACCTTCTCTTTTCTATGGTCAAAACATATGTTACAAATGAAATATATCTTCTTTGCTAAGAGTTAATAGCAATCACGGTCTAAGAGGAAGTGGTCTTGACACTGCGTATGCTCTCCAGCAAGAGAAAGTGACTTTCTTTTTGTCGCTGAGCGCTAGTAGTAATTTAGTTGAAGATTTGTATTGTTTACTTATGGCGGCGTTACAATTTTTGCAATTATTAATATAAAATTATGTTAATATGGTAAGCTAATATAGTAGGTATATGATTCGTGTCCATACATGTATTGGCATGTGTGGAAGTGTTTATATATGATATGTCGTCTGAAAAAAATATTATGTACTATTGTTTGGGTAAACATATTTGAACAAAATGTGTTATTTCCTGCACTACAAAATTTTAGAATCATTGCAATGTGTGTCTACATGTAAAAGATTGAAAAACTAAATTTTATGGTTAAAAAAAAAAAAGTTTTACAATACAAAAATTACATTTCAATTTGTTTCGTTTATATAATACACGCAATTCAGATTACAACTTCACATTTTAAGCTAAGCCAAATACATAATATAACAATTCTTCTACTAAGTTACTACTACCGCTCGATTTCAATTAACCTCTATAGCCAATAATATCGACTAAAACTTATGCTGTTGTATGTTTTCGAGGTCTTAGTGAGCACATCATTATTTAAGTACAGGAGTGGTCATAAAAATGATTTATTGACACTCTGAATTTTTTAAATTGATTTGTGATCTAATGGCTGTTTTCCACAATTGTGCGACATCACAAGTTCATAGAATGCTCGTGAGTAGTTTCACCATGTTTTGTTCCTTCTTGTATTCTGTCTTTCAAAAACCATAACATAATGCTCCTTGTCTCTATTATTCACAACACATTCATTTGAACATAAAGTCGTCCTACAGTTGCTAGTGTAGTGATATGTAAATGGAAATAGTCTATAACGAAACTCATTATGGAGAAAATAGAATACAGTAGAACTATTTTTACACTTTCCCCAATTTTTCAACAATTTTGCCAGGTCCTTCGAGAAGTGTTAAAAAGGGTGTTCCACTGTAAATCAGATTACAATGATATTACTACTGGTCTTCTTCCTAAAGAAAAGCAATAGTTATCCTACGGTAAAGGAAAAAAAAAGTTTGTATTCTTGTTGTGTTGATTGGTGTATCATTTTCTCTCTGCGCACAAACAGTGGTTAATCACAAAGCCACTAAACAACAGTTCTCCCACATCCACTTAGGTTCTGCAATTCAGTGTCGCATTTTCTGCACCAAGCCACTGAAAATTTTACCACAATCCTGTCATAACGTTCTCAGTCTTAGCATTGCAGATTTAAAGTATGGCAGTTTCTTAAGTCTGTCGAGATGCAAAATTGTTTAAAAATTTTATTTCGTATTAAGATTCTCAGGCATGGGTGACAGATGTACGGTAATCATACCATTCGCCTCCTATAGATGCGTTAAAGTTAGTCCAATTCATTACATATTCACAATTGCTAAGTGACTGATTGTTAGGTATAATCCAAATTTGATTTAAAAACCCAAAGCCAAGCCAAAAACAACTGTAGTTAGCAAGTCGGTTTATGCCTTTGCTCAGAATCATTGAGACTGTGTTAGACCTATGCCAAAGTGTTCCTATATGTTTAACTAACCTCTTAAACAAATGTAATACAACTTAGTACACCATGTATTGAATGTAGAAATATATTATATGATACAATATACTGCATAAAGAATCATTAAGCTGAATTCCATTACTCTACGATGAATTTTTTTTTTCAAAATTACAATATTGATTTCATAATATTAAACACGTAGCTGAGTTAAGTTGCAAACTAGTTTGTTAAAATATGTGACTCTTTCATGTATATATTGTAAGCAAGTCTGCAGCCCTGAGAAGATGAGTTGGAGCAGGAGTTGAGGTTGGCACCTCTTTTTAGGTTAATACAATATAAAAAAAATTTGCTCTTCATTTGGGGAATTAATATCTGTATTTGTGTAGCAGTGCTTTTAAGTGTTCAGGAGTACAAAAGTTGTGGTAGTAGATACATTTTATCCTCTGCTGCTACACCTTGAATCGATTAGCTATTATTTTAAGGCAGTAAATATTCCAGGTTTTCGAGAAAGGGGGATGGGGAGGCTGGCACCCTTTCCAGGGGAAAATTCAGAGCACGCCACTGACCGGCTCTGGACTGCGGGGCGAGTGTGAAATATCGCTCTGGATGCGGTCAGCTGATGTACGGCTTCGGCTGGGCGTACATCGCCGCCACCGCAGAGATTTGCGCTCGGCATGGCGGAGATGTACGGGATAGCAGAGTTGCGCAGGGTGGCAAATAGCAGAGTTGCGCAGAATAGCAGAGTTCCGCTGCTAACCTGCACAGGTTATTGTAGTAGGGTAGACCACCTATTCCACCACGTAACATTGTTTCTCCACTACACTGCAAGCCAACTGACACACATGACCTATTGTACAATTATTCCCACCACCAAACATTGCCTTATATCCAGAGACTCGTGCTTCTTCTATGCCTTGTAGGTAGAGACTGGAAAAATTCGCAGGTTCAGTGTTCTGTAGGCTAGCCTGCAAGAATATTTGTGATCTGAAGCAGACAGCAGATACTCACTATCTGCTTTCTGTTGAATTGATACAGGTCTGTATTATTTACACTTACATTATTGACTCAGCGACTTCCAGGATGTGTCAAATAAGTCAAAGGCCAATTGCAAAAGTGATACAAACAGACAGTTGCTGGAATTTTAGCTTGTGTCCAAATGAAAACGCGAATTTTTCAGGTCTCTACTTGTAGGCACAACCCTGGACAATTTGCCTGCTGCTAACATCACCTAATGCAGTATATGGCAGGAGTTGCGAGAACTATTGCACATTTGGGCCAGTAGTGGTTAAATATCGACCAGTTTTGAAGCTTATGACGTTTTTACACTTCAGTACCTTTGAAATTGGTAGGCTGTATACATAGTGAGGGAGGTAAGACCTGTTCTTTTAAAGTATATATTAGTTGGGCATTTTGCAGCAGTGGTTAAATGTAAAATTTATTTAGAGCTAATAGGATGCCATTTTAACCATTTTTACATTACCAATAATTATGTTATAATGTATAATATAGTATATTGGTTGCAACACCAAAGCAATACACATGATTTTTTTTTACTGAAAATAAAGCATGTGATGTGTTATTTACATATATGTAGAGATTATGATTTATTGCGGAAAAACTTGACTGTTTGTTCGGTTTCACGCACGTTGAGTTTATGAAAAAATTACTGGCTTTCACTTATTCATATAGCTGTTGCCCTATTTGACTAAGCAAATAAACTCCCTGTATTGTAATATGCAGTGCGAATTATTGGTCTGCACAGGCAGCTATGTTGTGTCAGACGTATATCACCAAATCATACATGTCACAAGAAACTGTAGTGTTTTCAAGGGTATGTTGACACAAAACATTTTCGCGATATACCGTAAGCTCTACCAATATGGCAACATCCGGGTAGATGGTACACAATTGTCCGAACACACAATTGTTGTGGCTACTAGGACTGTTACTTGTTTTTACAATTCATTGGTTTAGTTAGTTGACATCAAGTAGGTATGTTAAAAACACCATACTCTTCCCGAAGCTGTACAGAATGCAGTCACACAAGCAAGTCAGGTGACCTTACTGGCAAAAAACGATCATTGAGTTACGAGCAGTATGTTCTCACCCAGTTCTGTTAACCCCTTAAGGGTGCTGCCTACCTGCACATTAGACATTCGGAAGTGTTAGAGCTATAAGGGCGACCTTGAAATGCGCATCGAATGCCACATCGCCAGAACAAACCAGGTGCTGAACTAGTATGCAAGATTCATGCTGATCCATATGAACTGTAGGACTTCGGTGTCCGTATAATTTTACTAGTGGAAGGTCTGTACTGCTTGACAAACCTACGTGTAGCAAACATGGCGGTATGAGACTGCTAACTGCGACGCAGTTGAAGCCAACATCTCATACAACACAGTATCGTGCTAAGGCCATTCAAGGTTATGAAATCTAGTTCTCTGATCATATAAATAACAATACAATCTCCAAGATTAATGAACATGCGAATGTATAACTTAAGAAAAATTTGTTACTTATCATACATTTACAGGGTCCAAGAGCTTAAGGGGAATTGATCCCTGTCTCATCGGTTTTACGATTTTTCTTATAAATCAGGGAATAGACACATTGTTTTACTTTTTTCATGCTGACAAGGCATAGTTTATAGTTTAATTTACTTTTTGTAATCCATTTGATATTGTTTCTGTTAATTTTGTGGCCTCTGTAGTCTCTCCCGTAAATATAGCAATTTTTCCTTTTCAGCTGTTTCCAGTTGCAAAATAATGAATACATTATGGTTCCAGCAATTACATAAAATCGATTAAGTTTGTATTTATGCCCTGTCGTGACAAAAATTTCGATACATCGACTGGAACAGAAGTTATCGAGAAGAAACAGATAAATCCAAGGTGGTAGGGATCAATACCCCTTAATTACGAGCTTACCACAAATTATAGGTGGTCTATGATTGGGTGGTTTTTAACTCACAACATCACAAAGAGGCTGGTAGGCCTAATCTATGTTCCATTTATTCCATATGCATGTCCTTTCCTTGATTGCAAACTATATTCGTGTTTAGTTTTTCCCCCAAATATTGGCTAGCGTAGCTCTCACTTTCTTGTTAACATTTTACACCAGCGTTTGCTCTCCAGGGAGTCGGCCGAGCACATCTGGCTGAGAGCAGGTTGTCTCAAGGGAGGACATCAGCAGCTCTTAGCAGGTTAACCCGGCCCACTTTGTTCTGAATGGCTGCGCTGATATCCTCGTTTACACAAGTGTTCCTACACACACCTCGAGTTACCAGACGAAGCAGTATTGTCTCAGGACAAGAGCGATACCATAACCACTTCCAAGAGAAATTGTGACGGCCCTATTTTATTGATACTTATGTATATATAAATTAATGTAGTTTAGGTTAATTGTGATGATTA
>PNEQ01106686.1:42644-63662 GCA_003012365.1 Medauroidea extradentata
TATTGATTGTGAGGGGTCTGTGGGATCCTATGATAGGCCAGTATAAAAACAGTAGAAAATATGACTATTACTAATATTATCACAGAGGTATCGTGTCTGGTATCGTTTTAACCTGTGGAATGTCACAGACTCGAATATGCTAGTAACATTAAGATAATTTTATGTATAATGATTATAGTTTTTAAGAGTGATAATTGCCTGCCGGTCTGGCGACAATAGAGCAGATGATGCAGTGGGCCTTACCACATGCTGTGCGAGAAGGGGGGCGCCCGACCTCCCCCTGTCCCCTTGCCATACAATCCCCTCTCTTTCTTTCTCGCCTACACATTTCTTCTCCTTTTCCCCTCCCCCAACAGACCCCATGTAACGTACGTAATTTGAACTAGAATTATATTAATTGAAGATAGCAAGTAGTAATTAGGCTAAGTGTTTTATTTGTAATTGCTGTGAGAATGTGCTCATGTTTAATTTTATTTTAAATAAATACGGAGCTTCCACAAGGGACGCACGCAATATTCGGGCCAGGTCTTCGCTCTGATTGGTCGGGGGAACCTACCCGCCCCTATGAGTCCGGCGGGGCGGGAAGGGGACGCCGCCCAGGAGGGCAAAGTTGCGAGACGCGGGGCACTAAGAATGAAGTCTTAAGACGAGCCGGGTGTGTGTGAGCTCGGGGGACAGGTGTCGGGATATTCGTCGTCGGGTTTGTAAGGACGGTGGACAGCGAGCTCGGGGTCACCGGTGGGTGGACTTTTCGGGTGATCGCGGCCGGTACGTGCAACATAATTAACGTCGTGACCGATCAAAAGCCGCCGGAGGAAGCGCCTATTCTTTTCGTCGAAAGAAACTATAAGTATCTACCTCTCGTGACGCAACCCGCAGTGCGTGAGTCCCTTAGGCCGATTTAAAAGAGACTTCTTTGTTATTTTATTTCAATTAGAGCTAGCCGGGCATACTACAACATTACTTAATACGAACCCAATCATCCAACATTAATCACGTAAGAGACAGAGCAGCGACACCTCTTATTAATACCAAACGCGGGTCACGAGCAACCAATCAACAGGAGGTCGCAAAATATATCATGTTGAGATAAAAAATAAAAGCACGGACAAGGGGAGGAGCCCATCCGCCATATTGGTACCTGGAATATGTTGTTTGTTACCTAAGCAACGCAACGGGTATGATACGGCTGTGGGTCACGGTCGTAGAAGAACAGATCTGGACACTCGCCTGGAAACTTGACCCCCTTGTTGTTTGGCTGTAGTTCACTAAGTTCAAGACAATGCTATAGGTTTTTGGCGCTGCTGTTAGGGCGGTCGGCTCAAACTCCGCCCATTTCCTCCCCACTAAGATAAACAATTTATCAAAACGTATTTTTTTATCAATTTAAGAAATACTTCCTTCGCTCACAATTTTAAAAGATGGCTCCAGCATTCTTTATTTACTTTATAAATTCAGCAATGGAAAAAAGTGGACGGAGTTTGAGACCGACCGCCCGGGAAACAGCGCCAAAAAGTACGACATTCTCTGTAACTTGACAAACTACAGCCAAACAACAAGGGGGTCAAGCAAAATACATTGTTAGATAGGCGAGTGTCCAGACCTGTACTTCTACGACCGTGCTGTGGGTTGGCCAACCATAACATCACTTCTCTCAATACACATACAGGAACAGCTAATAGCACTCCACCATATTGCTAACGGAATAAACAAAGCAGGCTTGGCCTCAGTATAATCTGCTATCTGCGTGTACATCATTGTTCCATGTATAACAGTGGCCAGGACAATAATTCATTGAAATAAGTAACATTTTTAATTACACAGTGGATGAAAAGCTTAGCTTACACATCAGCTATTGTAACATAATTGTGCGACATCATAAGTTTGTAAAATGCTCTTGAGAAGTGAGTAGCAGTAACACGTTCTGCTCCTTCCTGTATTATATCTGTCAGGAATCATAATAGACTGTTCTTGAATCTATTATATGAAACACGCTTATTTAAATACAAAGTCTTTGCAGTGATACATAGTTAGAAATAGCTCATTGTGGAGAAAATATGATAAAAGCCGTGTGCGTTTTTCGGTAGATGTGAGACTTATTATTGCAGTTGAATCGGTAACGAAGTAGTTTCGGTCTTGTGTTCAGGGTGATCTGCACCAAAAAATTCGTAATTTTACAACTGTAAAAAAAACTGACCAACTCTCACACATTACATTAAGGCCATGACCCGAGGTTCTTCGCATTTAATGTCAATTATTTTTTAAAACATAAATGGGAGCCGATATCGTAAAATCGCTTCGTAACTTTGTTTTGACTTATTTAAACTGCATACTCCAATTTTGTCGAGTTAGAAGACTGCAAAATAGTTCCTAATTAGTTAATTAACGAAATGTCCTTTTAATTGATAAATTAGCTATACTCATCATACAGTTTGTCTCGAAAAATTACATTGCATAGTAAAACCTATTTGCAAAAAAGTTACGAAGCAATTTTACGATATTGACTCTCGTATGGATTTTAAAAAATAATTCTCTCGAAAGCCGAGCAACTCGCGCCCAAGCCCTTAATAGTAATTTCCCACAAATGAAATATTTTTTCGGTTATAGTTATCGTACAAGCGCTTGTCAAAGTGATGATATGACTATATTAGGTACTTATCAAACATTCGAACAAATTGAACAAAACAATTTACGGTGAAACTAAGCTTCATAATAATACATTTGTATTCCACGCAAAAATTATTTTTGAAAATTACACACTAAAGAGTAAAAACATCCAATTACTGGTATTGAAGCAGATCTGTAGATGTGAACATAAGTTATTGAAATATATTGGTGCAAATTCCTTCTCGCCAAAAGTCAGATGATGTAGAAATGCATATGCAGTACAGCAGAACTATGAAGGACCGTACTTTCTGGACGACAGTGGTCTTGTGAATCGTGATATTAGAAAATATAAACAATTCAGGCATATGAAAATATTGCGTACGGAAGAAATTAATACAATTCAAGTCCCTATGTTTTATCAATGAGCAAACTAGAGGCTTTTAAAAAAGTTTCTTGGTTAGCCTGAGTAGGGCTACTCGAGTAAAGTGTCACTTCGCTTAAGGGGTAGGCCTACAACAATTTGCAACGTCATATTTTTATTTTTGTACCATATATGTTTCCCTTATTTTAAACATAACGTGTGACTAAATTTTTCTCTCACGAAATTTTTATCTTCCAGTTTTTGCGTAATGACTCGTAAATGTCAAAACTTTCATTTTACGATTTTATGTACACCACTATAACCAAAGACATAACAAGTTAAAAAAAAATTTACAATGAATAGCGATGTTGTAGGCTACAAGGTCCCCTGTATAAAAACAAAAAATAAAATATGTTTGTAAAAAATAGCCTTAATGATTCTATAGCAGTGTGTGCCGTATAAAGATGAACAAAACATAGTTTGGTTACATACTATGTAGGTCCGAGAGCTAGTTGTGAAGCATATATTATTTAACACGTAATTCCTTATTCTAGTTCTCGTCAGGACTGTAGGGTTGGCAGCGCCCTTGCGTCATTTGTTTAAAATAATGATACCTTATTATAAGTAATTTAGAATGTCTTAACCCCGAAATATTACCAGTTTCTTAAATTGTATGCAAATACATTAATGTTAATTATCACTTTTAGACGTTATAAAATATAACCGACGACATTTTTCTACAAGTCGACGGCGTTATGCATCATTAGACTATGTTGCAATTGTTACATATTTATAATATATTCTTCTCCTTTGAATCGGGTCTACAAAAAGTATTCTAGTCCTATATCCTGTTATAAATATTGACTTTGTGGGCCAAAAAAAAAAATTTTTTTTAGATTTTTTCAAATTAAAAAATTATTTAGCATGTTTTACTGATGCCTAAAAATTGGCGCGTAGTCTACAGATGCATAACATCATTCAAATGTTGAACAGCTGACAGTCGGGATAGGCAAATAAAACGTACAAAACTTCGTACTTATAGACCGGAATGTAGGACTCGAGTGAGATGAGTTTATCAGGATCAAATAACAAGGAAAAGTTTCTTTCTTGTCTTCAGAATTACTGTGTACAGCGACTCGTAATAAATGGATATGAAGTAGAGCTTTTGATTAATTTGCCAATTAAAACTTTAGGAAGTTTTTTTCAAAACCTCTCAACCGAGACAGTTGCTTATTGCGCCGTGGCAACGTCGCTTCATCATGTGCCACCGTAACAGAAACTCCCCCTGTTATCACTCGGTCCAAGTGATTTATGAGCGAACGACATTGCTGCATAGATTGCAGGCACTGATGTACTAACTAGATGGTTGCAGTCAGCACTCACTAAACCTGCCAAATACACTGTTGAAAAATACGGTAAATTCTCAAAGAACTTGACTCGAAAGAAAAGTGTTATTTTACTAAGATTAGTTTCGAAGTTCGAGATTACAGGTATTCTTTAGATATACCCCTTAAGGGCGTTCTCGTGGCAAAAATCCAAAATTTTATATTTGCTTGGCATAGTGTCAGTTTTATAGACGTTACTTCTGACTACATTTTACACTTGTAGATATTTTTTTTAGCTCTCATAGTTTTCCCATAGCGGCATGTCAGAGTCACAATTTGCAAGTTACAGGAACATAGGTTTAACAAAAACCAAGTGACTTACTAGAATGAAATAATTTACACTAAAAAAAGATATAATGGACACTATGCTAAAATATTAAAAACACATGAAATAGTAATTTTGTCGTTTTAAAAAATCGCCATAAATAAGGTAAATTTTCGACGTTTTCGGATTTTTTTTAAATACAAAGGAATACCGTTCACTGTTTTTAATTCTTTTAGTATAGTGCCCATTATACCTTATTTCAGTGTAAATTATTTCATTCGAGTAAGTTACTTGGTTTTTGTTAAACCTATGTTCCTGTAACTTGCAAATTCTGACTTTGACGTGCCGCCATGGGAAAACTATGAGAGCTAAAAAATATCTACAAGTGTAAAATGCAGTCACAAGTAACGTATATAAAACTATCACTATGCCAAGCAAATATAAAAGGGATTTTTGCCACGTGAACGCCTCAAGGGCGCGGTATACCGCAGTTTCCAACAACATGGTTTTAATTTTATATTTGCACAAGTTATTTTCCTTCTTGTTTTAGACACAAAACGTGACTTAATTTTTGTCTTGTAAACATTTTTTATCTCGCATAGTTATTGATGCGTAATGGCTCGTTGAAGCCAAAATTTGGACGTTTCCGTTTCGAAACTAAGACTAACTCAGCAAACTGAAAAAATGCGAAGTAATGACAATGTTTTTGGATACAAATTCAGCTATGTTAAACCACAAAATATAATATTTTTGTAATAAATAACTATTGAAATATTCGGTTTTTAATTTTTAATCTAAGCATTTTTATTTAAATAAAAAAAATCTTTGTTTTTATGTACGTGGCATTGCAGCCTGCGACGTCACTTTCTTGAATTTTTGTGTTTTGTGTCATAATTTTCTTCTGGGTAAAATGATGCAACTTTAACCTAACTACAAAATAGAATACATATGAAGAGAATTTTTGACATCATAAATCTTTGTTTGTCGTTACTGTTGTTTGCATATAGAATTGTCGTTAGAAAATTCTTATTACTTTCTTAACTGTAATTCGATGCGTAATAACAGTAACGGAAAATAAAGATATTTACGGTGTCTAAAGTTCTATCAATATGTATTTTATTCAGATGTAAGGCTATTGTTCCAAAAATGTACCCAGAAAAAAGTTATGACACAAAATACAAACATTCAAGATGGCGACTATCACTCACTCTTAAGGGCGTTGCCTACAACGTTCTTCAAATGTGCAGATAAATACAGTATTTATACGAAACCATCCGACATGCGCCTATTGTGCTACTTTGCGAAAAGAAAACATGCTTCTAACTAGAACGGATTGTCATTGTTAAACACAGAGGTCATTAGAAACACTGTTTCTAAGTCCACCAACATAGCTATATGAGGCATTTTCAAGCTGCCGTACTTCAACGTATACCAACCGAATGTATGTGAAATTCGGATGGAAACATGCAATGAACTTTGCCACACACTTTGCACTAGTAAAATTATATGGTCACCGCTTAACGTCCCGTAGTAAAAATGGATCTGAGGGAATCTTGCATACATGTTCAGCGCTTGCTTAGTTGTAGCGGTGCGACTTCTGATGCGCGCATCAATGTCGCCCATATAGTTTCCTCACTTCTGAGTCTCTAGCTCACAGGTGCCGCTCCGCTAAGGGGGATGGAGCGCCAAAGCAGTGTATTTTCACAACTTTCGACATAACAATTTCCCTCGCTTATAATCGAAAACCAAGGTTCGACAATCAGAAAGTTGTACCTTTGTAACACTTATTACATTACCGTATAGTCACAGAATGTTTTATTTTTGGAGCAATAATGGCAGATACATTTTTCCTATCTGCCGCCAGTGTTCCAAAAATAAGAAAGTCTGAGAATATGTAATAAAGTAAGAAGGTGTACCAAAATGTAATCTACGGATAATCGAGCCTTGATTTTCTATAAGAAGCGAGGGAAGAAAGTTATTTAGAAAATTGTGAAAATTCACTGCTTGGGCACATCATCCCCCTTAAGGTGGCCGTCTGACCAGGCGCCGAGCGACGTGCAGAGCTTTGGCCCTTAGCAGATTGTTCAATAACTATACAGACACACATATATGTGGATCCCATTGATTAAGAGATAAACAACTTTACAGCACAAAACAAAAACACACACTTAACCCATCACAACCAATCAGAGTCAATCTATGCTGCGCGACCAATCAGGAGACAGCTCGTCTCCCATTGGCTGAGCAGGATAAGTGGGCTTACCCTATATAAACCCAGGGTTTTTCCAGTTTCCATCAGTCGCACTCGTGTTCCTGAACCATGTGTGTCTACCTGATGACGGGAACAGATTCCAGTTCCCGAAACGTCGTAACACTGTCTGTCTGGAAAACTACTGTGTTTTGTTTCGTCTCTTCATTGTGTCGTTTGTCTTTTCTGTGTATGTCTGTTATCTGTTGCGTTTTGTCTCGCCTGTTTGTTGTGTCTTTTTGTTATTTTTCTGTTTCTGTCTGATATCTACTGTGTTTGTTGTTTCGTCTCGTCGTTGTGTCGCATGTTACTTGGTTTTTTATTTTATTTGTTATTATTTTCATTTATTATCTGTTTGTTCCTTGTTTTTATTTGACCCAATTACATTTTGAAATTTGTATGTATCTTGCTGACTAAAGCATACTCTGCTTATATTATGGTTTTCTTTTATTTGTTTAGTTTTCTTTGACAGACATTCAATTTGCAATGGAGTTCGCCCAAGAAACTGAATCCAGTCATAAATAGAGATTATAGTATATCTCGAAAATTTGTTGTGCCAACATACCTTTGAAAACACTGCAGTTTCTTGCAAGTGTATGATAGGGTGATATACGTCTGATACAACGTAGCTGTCCTTAGACCAATAACATGCATCAAATATTGCAATAGAGGGATTATTATTGGCTCAGTCAAATAGGGTAACAGATTCTAGTTCAAGCAAACCCAGTATTCTTCTGGTAACGTTGAAACCCAGTGAACAGTCAAGTTCTCCCGCGATATACCATCACTAGAGCCACGATTTTATGGCGAAAAGATTTTTGCAACATTTGGTTTCGATGTGTCATGTGCACACCTGCGGCTCTGCCACATCGTCTGTGGTTGGATGATTTTACTCTCACTGGCCTTGGCAAATTACAGATCTACAGACACACAATAATCTTATTCTGATTGGTACAGTCAAATGAGAAGCGTGTCTGAACAAAGACACGCTGCCAATAACCTTGAAACAGAACTGCCGATGTGCACGAGAGACACTGAAACAAAGTGGGGCAAAAATCTTTTCGCGACAAAATCGTGGCCCTAACCATCACTTATAATTATAAACTACACCAAACCATACTATGTTGGTATGTTGGTGTTATCATGGAGGTAGGTGTATACAGGTTATGTCATGGGACTTCCTTGAAGTCAATGTATAAATGCCAGTTTTGCGCGAACAGATCGCTATTGTTGACCAACACACAGCATCGAGTAGATCGAGTAAGGATTTCGTAAGCGCCTCGAATGGTATTGATACTGTAGAATGAACAGATTTGAATGAAAACGTTTACATGCGTTGAATTCGGGTGTAAAGAGGGATCAGGTACGTGAAATACATCTGCTACTGTTATATTTCATGAGTAAAAAGGCCATGTTTTAAGTTTGCATAGTGTAAATTATGTGGTTAAACAACGGTTTACGTAGAAAAACGTAGCGAACTAACCTGAAAATACTGCCACATATATTATTTACTCGTATGTACATCACTGACGATGTGCAACTCCTTGCTAATAGTAATAAAACAAACAATATTGCACACAAAATATTAAATAAATAGCAGAAACTAGCATAAGTTAGTTCAACAATAGTAGGCGATGTCGGTGCTCACAGAAATGTGTTTCAAAACGCAATCATGTTGAAGAGATTTTATTTTATTTGAAAATGTTGTTCTCCAATCAACGTAGACTGGGATAAACACGGCACATTTGCTATTCGATAAATTATAATTACTGTATTGCTATTCAAACTTCAAGTATATAATACATAGGCTCTTATGGCGGAAACAATGTTTATGGGCTACAGTGACCACGTGTATAAACGTTCAAGCAACAAGGGCACAAATACACTGACTACAAGTGTTTGTCTGGGCAGTATACAGCATGGCCACCCCCTGTTGGTTAGTCACAGAACATACGCCTGTTATAACAACACTAGTCTAAACAAAAGAAGATACTATCCACATAACATGGGACTAATGGTTCAAGCTCTAATGACCTAAGGGAGAAATGGTGAGTGGTTGGGGGGGGGGGGCTGGACACGAATCAACGGAGACAGCTCAATTAGGAGTGAGACAAAAAAGAGCGACAGCAATTACAAGCGCGACAAAATCAGCTTTGGGAGCGAAACAAAACAAAGAAACAAGCGATCACACGGCTTCGGATACAATTGGATGAAGATGGTATGTTACAGTATCTAAACTCTGTTTATTTTGACCCCAGAACTCGTTCCGAGATATTGACTTGACATAGATATTGCGAACATATTTTTGTGTAAGCTTTTTTTTTCAGTGCCGTGGGCGAATTCAGCTCTGCTTCGTGGTCAGTAATAGGATGTTTTTTTTTAAACTCTAAGGGTCTTAATGTCTCTGAATGTTTCTTGCAATGAGACAGAATAATGTCCTGTACTATTGAGGGCATACCACATTGCAACGTTATATCGGCTGCCTTTGGTCGCGCTAGAAGCAGTGCTGCAGACTATAACTGCCCAAAAAAATATCCAGTTTTCACTTTTACTTCACCTGAAGACGGGAGCAGATGTCAGCTCCCGAAACGTCGTGAAAAGCTCGTAGAAATCTACTGGGTTCTTTTGTGTCTTCATAGTTGTGTCGTCTAGTCTGTTGTCTGTGACGTCGTCGTTGGTTTCCTGTCTCGTGTCCTTTATGGACGACTTGGAAGTACACGCCCCCTGACGTCTCACCGCAGGGGAAAAGTACTGTGGGAAACAAAGCTTGTTTACAAACATGCTGATTTGTTAGTTGGTAATTGCAGAAAGCAAAAATGTTGCGCATTCATAGATTTGCACGCAAGGGTAAAATATATTAGTTTCAATTTCATGGTTAAGATACGCAAATATGTTAGATTAATGTTTACCTGAAAAAACGGACAAATTCCAAACAAATAATCAATTTTCTTGACGTACATCTCATCCGGGACATTTGAAGCCAAACAGCTAAATGAAGGTTATGTTCGGCTGCGGTATCCATGGAGATAGGAATTGTATCCCACACCTGACTGAAGCTCCGCCTCTTTTCAAGTCGTCCATTGTCTTCATCTCAGTGTTGTCAGTACTGTCTTATATTGTGGTGTCCTGAGTTTTACATATTATTTTGTTTTGTATTTCGACATTTAATTTTAGATGTTTCTTATATTTTCCATTATTCGTTGTTGACTGATTACTTATGGAATCGTTCGTGTGCTGTTGTTTGGTTTATGGATGTGTAGAATACAGCCAAACTAGGTTTGTTTTCTCATTCTTTCGTTTTTCGTTTGGTTTATCTTACTTTCATTCTAAGACTTCTGGGACGGCATAATATTACAATAGCGTATGACCACAGCAGTACAGTACATCTGAACGTCTTGCTGTTCTGTCCGATAATCACAGTCACAGCCAAATGAGTTACGCCTCGGCACAAAGACACGCACACAATAACCTTGAAGCTGCAGATTTTTACGAAATGCATTGATACAACATGGTGCGTCATTACCACAAATTCACTGTAACTACTTGAGAGACAGTTCGCTGCGTTAAGATTACAGTATATATTTCTTAACTGTATTGTGAACTTGTTCGTGATTTTTCAGAATTTTGGTCATTAAATTAAATGGTGATTCCAGTTAATGTCCAGAAGACTCCGCTTCGTAATTAAATTTCATCGAACAAATAGAAGTCTTCAGACTTGTAATTGTACGCGTGGCTAAATTCATCGTGGAATGAAAATCTATTATTAGTAGCGAAAGATAAATTTCGCGGATTCAATTCAATCCATTGTCCTATGCACACTCAAGTCCCGTCTATTCGTTCAATGTCTGCTGTTCCACTGAGTAGCAGCTAGTTGACTAATAGTCTGGGCTTGAGTATGCATAGGATATTTGATTCTAACATGCAGGTCATTGAATTCGGGAAATGTTTCTCTCCGTCCCTAATTATTAGGAATTTGTTAGTTTAACGGATTTATTACAGGTTAAATTAGGTTGTACACCAAAAGTGTATACTTTAGAACCACGTATGTGATTATGTGACGGCTGTTTCGACAAGCGCTGTTACGGCTGCAGTGGTTTCGAAAATATATTCTTTAACGCAAACATACATAAAAATTCATTATTACGTTTTTAATACTTATATAACATTGTTTGTATCTGAATTTTTTGGTTGCAATACACCAAACGGATTTTTAGATTTTGGCCACTGAAGTATCACATATTTTGTTGTCAAAATAAGCCAAAATTAAGCAAAATAATTTTTTTGGTAGCAAACGGTACATTATTTTAAAAAACGCTGTGTCGAAATTGTGTATCGTGAGACTGTACACAGTCTCATTTTCTCAATTTTTTTTTGTAAAAAAAAATTAGAGTTAATTGCAGTTGTTTGAAATGAATGAAATATCGTGGTCTTAATACGTAAATAATTCGTGGTTATTATGTGAAGCTCAGCTTAAAGCATAAATGGATACTTGTAAAGCAACAGGCCTATTGTTTTATGCATTATTGTACTGGCAGTGTTTATTGTAACCTTCAAATGAAGAAAATACATTTTTAATATTAGGCGTATAGATATTAATTTCAGAAGTTAGCGCCCCTCTGACTTTTTAGAATATGCGTGAAATTTTAATTAAACGTGAATTTTAACTCGGGTTCAGCCTTTTCAATCGTCAAATTTCATTCTTTGGCGTGTACAGCCAGATAGGACAGAAATCGTGCAGATGTTTCGGAAGGCACTAACGGTCAAAGGATTTGTGATCAAAGCGTTTGAACGGTTTGATGACTTGCAGACTAATATTACTTCCTGCGTAAAGATTTCGTTGCGCGGAGCATAATTAATATTTTCCAATTTGCAGATTGCTGAATGTCTGTTGAGTCACGCTGAAAACACAACGTGCCTCCGAGCGAAACATGAACCTTTTAGAATCGACGTTTGATGAGCATTTCCGCCTGTCACTTCCGACATTTTAGCAGCGAGATTTGATGATGTACCTGAAGCAACGTTTTGATTGGCTGCTGAACTCTGGAGCTGGCCATGTCTTTACCCGCTAGGCACACGGACATTTTCTTTTGTTATAATTTATCTCTATTGGACGACGTGACGTCTACACGTTCAACAAACATACACTGTCAAATTATATGTAGGTCTATACATTTAGCACACCGATGTATCCGAATGTTAAGGGGTATGCCAAGCTACGATGTCGAGAGACGACTGCAATACTCAATCATCAATAAAATTTGAACTACTCATCAAAATTCGGTGAGATTTTTTTTCCGAGTAGATATTTTATCAGCGGACGTTTACTTATGTAGTACTACGCAGTAGTAAGCTGTACTTCCGAATAAAATACTAAAAACGGTTTTTAAAATAATAAGGGCTTGAAACCACAAAAATAAAAAACTGGCATTTTTATAGTTATTAATATGATAGTATATAGGTCTCTATAATAACCTAATTAAAAAAAATACTCGCGTTTTCATTTGAAAATAATATTAAGATCTGTAAACCTCTCGCGCTGAGATTTTCAGATAGTACAATAATAGTTTTAAAATGAAATCGCGAGCATTTTTCATAGTCTGTTAGTATAGAGGGCTAGATATAATAATATTAATAACTATAAAAATGTAAATTTTCCAGCTTTGTAGAGTTTGTGGTTTCAAGCCCTTAATTTGCAGAAAAACTGTTTTTAATTTTTTACTCGAGAGTGTACTACTGCATAGTGCTACATAAATTAACGTCCTGTGATAAAATGTCTATTGTGCAAAAAAATTCTCATCGAATTTTGATGAGTAGTTCAGATTTTATTGACGAATGAATATTCAAGTCGTTCGCTAGACATCGTACCTTTCCATACCCCTTAATAAAGTAGGTAAGGTGAAACTGTTTCCTATACGTAACTGGTAGCGTTATTGTATGTTTGCAAGTAAAACAATCTGTTTCAATGCCTAGGGACTCCTGATTTTCACGACAAGAATTTGGCAACACTTTGTTTAAATGCCTTATAAGTAGGGCTAGGAAAAATTCGTGAGTTCAATGACCTGCATGCAAGAATCCAATGTCCTATGCATACTCAAGCCCCGTATATTCGTTCATTGTCTGCTGTCTGAATGAGTAGCAGGTAATAGACAAATGGTAGGGCTTCGGTATACACAGGATAATGGATTCTAGCATGTTGGTCGTTGAACTCACGAATTATTCCTAGCCCTATTTATATTCAGAGAGAGGAAAAATTGACGGGTTGACTGACATGAAGGCAAGCCTGCAAGAACATGTGTGTATTCAAGCAGACATTATCTGCTCACTGGCTGCTCTATGACACAGTGATATAGTTGCTTCTGTACTATTGGCTAAGCCACTTACAGCAAGTGTCAAATAAGTCACGGGACAATTGCGAAAGTGGCACGAACTTATAGTTGCCGGAATTATATCTTGGGGCCAAAAGAAAACGCAAATTTTTCAGGTTTCTATTTATACGCACTTCTGGACAGGGGTGCCCACAAGGGGGTATCATTGCGCAATTTGCCCAATTAAAAAATATTTAATTTTTTTTTTTGGGGGGGGGATTTTTTTTCAAGAATAAAATGTTTAATCATAAACTAAAAATGTGTTCATGCTTGTACAAGTTCTGTCTTGGTATTGCCTAGAAAGTAGGCTAGTATAAACCAGAGCAGTTGTAAGTTATTTGTTTACGATTATTTTTACAAATTTATACCCTAAATATCTCTCCAGTGCTGAAGTGTATCTCGTGGAAAATCTGTTATTCAGTTTTTGTAGTTTTTTTTTTTTTTTGATTGTATGGGGGTGGGGGTTGCGCATTGGGTCTTGGGGGGATGGGCACCCCTGCTTCTGCAGCATTTATTCGTGACTATTGGCAGAGTGTCTTATGTGTGGAGGCGTCACTTCTTTGACTACGCCAACCAGAACAAGGTAACAGGGACACAGTACTTCTATGATAAGAGGGTAGAACCCCAAGACACTGACAGTTAAAAACAACCAATCACAGACCACGAAGCATAGCTGTATGTGTGCTCGTAAGACGAGGAAACAAAGTGGGGCAGAAATATAATAGCGAAAATCACGCCTCTCTATATGTGCGCATATGCAGTTTTGCTTCCTGGCCAGTGATTGTATCTCATTTAACCCTCAGAGTCTTGAAGTTCTCCGGCAAATTACACACGTGTCGCGGTAAACCTTACTCTTAGAGGTACGTGAAATTCACGGATTCGTGTCAGGATGAGCTGGAATTCAAACGCGTGTAAAATTTTGTCACTTTCCGATTGGAATACGGATTACCAGATACGTCCTTGAAAACTCTCAGCCAATGACACATTTGGAATAAAACGCGGAACGAACTATGCGCTTTACTTGTTTGACAGCGAATGAACGAGTTGGAATATGCATAGGATTGTGGAGTCTAGCTGACAGATCATTGAACCAGCGAATTTCACGTACCACAACTTATTCTCATTAGGACAGGCAAATGTTCGATGCCTCCGCCACAGACTAAATACTAATACAGACGCGAAATGACGAGGCGGCTTAATTGATACGGACGAACTCCGCAGCTTATTGGCTGCCCGAGGTTGTTGATATCAGCCCCGTGTATGTTTGGCTCCCGCATATAACTACAGGTTTCCTATTGGTCTGGCTGAAGACTTGCAGGGCAGCTGCCTTACGCTGATTGGTCGTACACTCTAAGTCTGAATTAGTGAATATTCACAGATTCACGCCGTGGATGGAGCAGTTTCAACAATTTGAACCAGTGAAAATAGTCACTGTTTAATTAGTGAATATTCACTGATTTCCTTTAATTGTGCCAACATCTCACAAGTGAATCAGTGAATATTCACTGCTTTTCCCAGTTGTTTCCAAGAACAGTTTTCACTTATTCAATCGGTCAAAAATTACTGGAAAATCTGTGGACATGCACTAATTAACTTGTGGAATGTTGGCACTCTTTATCGGAGTCAGTGAACAGTAACCAATTTCACAGTGGTTTCTCAGTGATTCAATTTCTTGAAACTGCTCCATCTACGGCGTGAATCAGTAAATGTTCACTAATTCAGATTTAGAGTGAAGGTATTTTCGCCACGTTGCTGGCCAGGGAAGACATTTTGCTGGTGTGTGTGACTGAGTTCGCTGCTCTATTGGCTATTTCACTTCTGTATTCCTAAATATTTTGTGGCTCTGCAAAAAGACACTCTGCCAATAACCCTGAAGCAGAGATACAGATGCGTGCATAAGGTAATGCAACATGTTGGTGCAAACTTATTTTCTTTCGACGAAGAAGTCATCAAGAGTAAAGTTTGAATGATGACTACCATTCGGTGCAAATTTAATATATGAATTATTTTTCCTTCCTTGTAGTTTATTTACGGTGACTCAATTATGTTTATATTTTAACTATAAATGTTAATGTTTAAATTAATACTTGGTCCTGGGTGGCTGCGATGGGGTGGCTTTAGTCAAGTGTTATTTTTCATCCCTCCTCCGCGTGAACGCCATGTCTTAAGGGTGCGTCTCCCCATTTCCTCGCTCGTTAAGTCAAGCACCTAATTAACCTCAGTGCATGAAAGGAAACAAGTGAAAATAACGCCCCCCTCCCCCTCATCACGTCACCCGCACCAGTCTGGGTCGACATGAATGAAAGACACTCTGAATAGCTATGTTTACAGATGCGCAGAGACAAAATGTTAAGACAACCTATACGTTAGATTCCATTGTAGTTTCAATTCTCGTGTACCACTTGCCTGTACGTTGGTTGATGCTGCAGTGAAATTGTCATTAAATGTACAGAAATCGTTTGTATGTATTCATAAATATGTTACTGAGTTATAATGTTTATTTTTCATAAATTTGAAACATTTATTTAGTATGTTGAAAGCAAATGTTGACACATACTTTCCATACAGTTTTTATGAAAGGACAGAAACATGTTCTTACAATATAGGAAAATAACTTTGAGTTTTCATTCATCTTCAGGCTAGCCATGGACCCATGGTATATGAAGGTAGAGGTATTGACACTAAGGAATAAAATGTGACTCCTTTTTTTTTGTCGCCGAGCGCTAGTAGTAATTTAATGGAAGATTTGTCTTGTTTATCGGAATTGTGTGTATTATTATTCAGAAGAAAAAATGGAAATGTAATTTTGCATCGGAACAAATTTTTTTTCAACCATAAATTTTAGTTTTTCAATCTTTTACACGTAGACACACATTGCAACGATTCTAAAATTTTGTACGGCAGGAAATAATAGACTTTGTTCGACTGTGTTTACTAAAACAATAGTACATACTATTTTTTTCAGACGACTTATATAAACAGTTCCACACATTCCAATGCATTTATGGACACGAAACATATATCTACTATACCGGCTTACCATATTAACATAATTTTGTATAAATTGTTGTAAAAAGTGTAACACAACCATACCAGGCAAATTTTCCACTAAATGACTACTAACGCTTTCTCTTGCTGGAAAGCATTAAGCCGTTGCCAAAGATGTTAGAAGGTTCCAGATGGAGCATGTCGCCGGGAATTGTAACCAAACAAATGCTTGACGTGGCTGGTATCAATATGGCCGACTAATTAAAACATTGAGGAAATATTAGTTAGGAGGTGTGTAAACAGGGCTAAAATATAGAGTTTTCAACCTAAAACATCAATTAAAGAGCATAATACATTAATTTACCATAAAAATTACCAGTGTGATGTGAACTTTTGAGGTTAAAGCAGTATGGCGGCTGGTTAATTTGGTGGCTACATCTCCCCCCTTTGGCTTCACTCCCCTCGCCTACATTCAGACCTTATGCTACCCCGTGGCCGTTGCAAGACATCTTCGTCTTAGATCGTGGGCTAGACTGTACTGCCCTATGTTTTCAGACGGTTCGGCTGTTTGTTCTGTGGCTGTTTTTCTAGTTAGTAGCTAGTTAAAACCCTGTAGTATTTCTTATCATGTTACTTATTACATCGTAGCTTTTCCAGTGTTTCTCGTATATTTTGATCCAATTACAAATGTAGAGTAAATGTATACGTGGGTTTGAATTCCAGTAAAACTTAAAATAAATCTGTAAAGTTTTCAGTATGCTTGTAATATATATATATATATATATATATATATATATATATATATATATATATATATATATATATATATATATTTTTACTTTTTTATTCCACGGCTAAGTTTTTTGAGTTGTTAAGAGACCCCGAAGTTTTGCGAATCCATTTGAGACTACGTTAGACTTGGAACTCCTTTACACGTCAGTAACTCTCACGGTTCGGGCACTGTTCCTTCGTCCACTGAGACTGTGAACCAATAGCAGACCTGCATGTAAACACACTTACTAACTGCCACGCTACCTTGTAATATGTATAACAGTCCACTCACTGTAGCAGCAGACAATGTATAAGTAGCTGAGGACATAGTGTGTACAGTACTGTGCAGTCCAGCCTGTGTAGGTTGTTGAACCCGCCACATATGCATAGCTATAAACTTGGTCTCTTTTTTTATCAGGAGGAAATACGCTACATGCTAAAAACAAAATATGTGAACAACATATAATGGTTTTCGTTTTTTTAGTGTACCAAACATGTTGCCAATTTTAGAATTCAAATGCCAGTATTTTTATAAAAACATTGATATGTTATTTTATGTTTTAATAACATTAATCACATAGGCCTAATCCGTGACACATAATTTCAGGGTGAATTACTTATTTTCAGTAAGACCGTTGGTTTTTGTTGGGTGTATTGAGTATGATCCTGCAACATGCACATTTTGGCCGTAAGTTGTAAAATCTCACTAGTATAACGTCTGTAGAACAAACACTAATTACTAGAAATCAAATTATGAATTCCACACTTAACAGCCTTAAGCAAATTTACTCAATTAAAATATTGTACACACCCACTAGGCAAAATTATTATTTTTTGATTATTTAGTAAAACTTGAAAGCTCTCGCGTTAAATTCACTCAGCAATTGTCTAAAATTGTCTGGATATGGTTTTAATGTTCATAAGAATGAAATACGAAGGAGTTTATTTTTAAATATTGATTTCAGTTTAAAACGGAGTTTAGTTCTGCGCCCTGTGATAATGTCTTGTGTGCTGGGTTTTTTTTAAAGAACGGTTTTTGGAAAATATTTGTTGACATTGTATTATGTTTGTAATTGGCTGGAAATTTACATTTTTCGATATTTATTTGTCGTATACTTTTTATTGATAACTAGTTGGAAATTTATACAACTACGAATATGTTTTAATTTTTTTTGTCGTGGGTCAAAGCTATGAATAGTTAATTCATTTGAAGGAAAATTTGTAAATTGTTATTTATCCCTGTGAAATTAGGCTCCTTGCACGACCGTGTTGCAAGTAAATACTGGGAGTTGTTTGATGTTTTTGCTTCCTTCCCCCCCCCCCCCCCCAGCCTTTACTGTTGAAAACTTTGTGATGCTTGTTGCTGTTACTGGTTCATTGCTGCTGCTCTGCGCTTCACGAGTAGAGTCTTTTTGAATATCTTCTTTCGAGTCAGCTCGGTGTCTCCGGGGACTTGAACCAGCTGCGAACCTGCTACAGGAGGAATCGTACGAGCTGTGCAGGTAAAATTACTGTCTTAAGAGAACTATACAGCATGAACTTTGTTGCAGCGTGCTAGAAGAAAGTTACTGTTAAAGTGATACATACTTATAAACGTGCGTTCGATATATTCACCTACGAAAAGAAAACGAATTTAAAACTGCGTGTCTCTGGTTTTGTTATCTAGGTATCTTGCTTGGAAACATGCTTAAAACGGCTGTTTCAGACTTCTGTCACGCAAAAAGAACCAAAAGAGTTAAAACAAAAATGGGGACGCATGCGTTGGACTATACTTAGCATCGTAGCGATAAGGCTAGTGCCCCACGTTTGACGAGAAGCATATCGCCTCTATTCGCAGCGTGCAAGGTTTTCGTCGTAGTTTTTCCTATGGGACTTCAAGTGGTGACCACAACATTTTACTTTTGAATAGAATGAAGTAAAGACCAACGCATGCCCCTCGTTTCGCAAATTACGAATCCAGGTAATATTTTCGCAGTAACAGCAGTCTAAAAACCCCCGTTTTTAGCCATTTTGAGAGGCCCAAAAATCGTGTTTCTAACAAGCGTGCTGAATTTTTGGAAACAAGCATGTTTAAGTGAATGTTCTTTTCGTATTAAACATAATATGAATAAGTTAAGTGGCTTCTCGTAAAAAATAATACCCGTGACACACTGCAACGCCATCCATGCACCAGTCCAGGACTCCTCTTATAAAAAGACCCATAGAAAAAAATCCAAGGACCAAAACATTGCCCGAAATTTTCGCGCCCTGTACATAAAGGCGACACGGTTGTTGACACACAGGTCAGTCTAGCCCTTATCGCATGCTTGTTTCCGTACCTCCGACGCGGCATCGAACGTCTGCTGTGTATGGTTCTTAAGGGGGATTGATCCCTGTCAGATCGGTTTTACGATTTTTCTTATAAATAAGGGAATATACACATTGTTTTACTTTTTTTCACGCTGACAAGGCATAGTTTATTGTTTCGTTCACTTTTTGGAATCCATTCGGCATTGTTTCTGTTAATGTTGCGGCCTCTTAGTCGCTCCCGTAAATAAAGCAATTTTTCCTTTTCAGCTGTTTCCCGTTGCAAAATAATGAATATATTATGGTTCCAGCACCGATTTAGTCTAGTAATTAAAACCTAATCGTAAAATGTAAAATTTATACTAAAAAAACTTGTTAGTAATTCATGACACTCCTTAATTTATCATACGAAAACGAAGAATTTAAATAAAAGAGTTGACGCAGCTTCTTAAGAGTGTTCAGATGGGAAAAAATTATAATTTTATATTTGCGTAAAACAGAGTTTGTTATGTAGATGTTACTTGCCAGTACATTATCCTCGTTCAAAAAAAAATTATCAGCAAGTTTTCCCACAATGCCATTTAAAAGTGAAAATTTGAATGTTTCTTGTTCATACGCCCCTCGAGAACAAATTAACATAATGAAACGAAATAATTCACAGTGAAAGTTCATGTCCCAGGCTAGGCCTTTAATTATATAAAAACTCCTTCAAACAATTTCGAGTATTTTTAAAAATTTTCTGAAATTTGAAATTTTTTTCGCTAGACTACTTTTAAGCATTTTTTTAAAATACAAATATATTTTGTACTGGATTTTTATTTACTTAAAACCCTAGCCCGTGACATGTATTCTTACAGCAAATTTTTTTTACTTTCATTATGTTGATTGGTTTTCGGGGGTTGTATGAACTAAAAGCACGCAAATTTTCACTTTGAAATGCCATTATGGGAAAAATTGCTGAGCTAAACATTTTTACAAGCTGAATATATACTCCCATGCTACGTCTACAAAAGTATCACTGTTTGATACAAATATAAAATTAAGATTTTTCACCACTAGAGCACCCTTAAGGTATGATTGGATTCAGTTTCTTGGACGTACTCCATTGCAAATTGAATGACTGTCAAAGAAAACTATACAAATAAAAGAAAACCATAAAATAAGCAGAGTACCTATGCTTTAGTCAGCAAGATACATACACAACATGATATTCCAAAGTGGAATCGGGTCAATTAAAAATAGGAACAAACAGAAAATAATAACATACACAATAAAAAAACCAAGTAACATGCGACACAACGATGAGACGAAACATTAAACCCAGTAGAAATCAGACACGAACAGGAAAATAACAAAAAGTCATCAAAGAGACGAGACAAAACGCAACAGATATCAGACATATACAGAAAAGACAAACGACACAATGAAGAGACGAAACAAATCACAGTAGTTTTCCAGACAGACAGTGTTACGACGTTTCGGGAACTGGAACCTGTTCCCGTCATCAGGTAGACGCACAGGGTTCAGGAACACGAGTGCGTACCCTTAAGGGTGTTCAAGTGGGGAAAAATTCATAATTTTATATTTGTATAAAATAGTGTTAGTTTTGTAGACATTACTTCAGAGAACATTAATATCTAACGGAAAAAAATTAGCTCATCTAGTTTTCCCGTAATGTCACTTCAAAGTCAAAATTTGCATATTTTTACTTCATACAAAACTTGAAAACCAGTAAATATAAT
>PNEQ01106687.1:0-34572 GCA_003012365.1 Medauroidea extradentata
CTCGCGCTAGTCAGCTGAGTAATGAACACAATAGTTTCTCACTTATTTATTTGCTTGAACACAAAAGTATTAATTTACATGCATACTTGTGTAAAATTAAAAAAGGATTGATGTAAAAAAAAGAAAAACCTAATATTATTTAGAATTTTTATCTGCATTACTGGAACAGCGGACATAGACGCGAATCTGCTGGAGCGATCTGTATTCTTACCTGCTCGTTTCTTCAACTGTGTCTCTACCCACCCTACGCGCTTTCTTTCCCCTCCGCTGAACGGGCTATACGCTCTATCCCCACCCCACACTTGTGCGTCATCAGCCATCTCTCTCCCCCCGAGCGGGAGAAACCAGCGTGGACAGAGCTCGCCCCTGTACAGCCTTCCAACTAGACCAACTGCCTCGTTGCAATGCTCTACGTAAAAACGCGCCATTTAAAATTCAAAGCGATAACAGTATGTTTTTATGTGTTGGTTCGCTTATTTAAGTTTCTATCTACGATTCTATTTAAGCAGAAACCTAAAAAAACCAAAAAAATTAAGCGAGTTTAATACACGAAAATCTATTATTTTCGACCTTTTTGTCATTTATTTGTGCCGCTTTTTCAAGTTTGCAGTTCAAAACTGTAAAATAGAATCATAGCTTCGTCTTTCTAATTTATTAATTTGAAAAGTTGAAACTCTTAGCTACAACGGTATGCGAATGGCGTGTATTCCTGTAAACACTTGCATCACTATCGACATTGCTACTGATGCGGCAGGCGAGGACTTCTCTTAAGTTGCAGCAATTACCTCGCTTCCACGACGAAGACTGAAGAGTGACCCCCGAGGGGGTGGAGGGACAAACGACCACACCCCCTCCTCACCCACACTACTCCACAGCTGCTATCAAAGTGCGAGGACACAGACCGCCGAGATAACTCCAAGCTCAGGCAATGTCATAAAACAGAATCTTCCCTCAGGATGGGTCGGCATGGATCAGATTATAGGATACTGGCGCCAGGCGGAGACTGTGATATACTGCGTACTAGTACAAACCCTCCGAGCACGATTCTCTCGAAAGTTGCGGAAGACTTGTTTAAACTGTTTTTCCGATTTTTTTTTTTCAGCTTGCACGAGAGAAGACATCAAATATATTTGCCAGTTTTGTTTAAGATGGTTTTTGCCGTTATTGACTTTTTTTAAACAAGAAATTACACGGTTTCGACTAAAATGTCAATTAATCAGAATTTCGTTAATTACATTTACTGCCTTGAAGAAAAAAATTCGCCAACACGGTGAAGATTTTAAACAAAACTGCCAAACAGATTTTTGATACCTGGTCTAGCTTAGGCTTAAAAATTAATACTCCCAAAAAAAATAGTTGAAACAAGAAAGCTTAAAAAAAGGGTATGTAGCCCCAAAGCTGTAAATTTTCACAATTTTCGTCAAAGAAAAATTTTCTTCACTTATTGGCATTGCGTAAATGATATTTTTGTGCCTTACATTACGACAGAAAGAAAAAAAAACACTATAATATCTGTCTGCCATCAGTGCTCTAAAAATGATAAAAGTCTGTGACTATGTAACAATGTAAGAAGGTGTCCAAAAGTATCATCTACGGCTTGTCGAGAATTGATTTTCGATAGTGGAAAATTCACTGACTAGATTCAGTTTCTTGAAGGTACTCCATTGCAAATTGAATTACTGTCAAAGAAAACTAAACAAATAAAAGAAAACAATAAAATAAGCAGAGTATGCTTTAGTCAGCAAGATACAAAATGGAATCGGGTCAAATAAAAAACAAGGAACAAACAGATAATAAATGAAAATAATAACAAATAATATTAAAAAACAAATAACATGCGACACAACGATGAGACGAAACAAAAAACATAGTAGATATCAGACACGAACAGAAAAATAACACTGATTTGGCTCTTCATCCTACTTAAATAAATAAATAAAATGATTTAATATGACGACTGAAACCTATCCTTAAGGGGCGGTTCACCTCAGTATTCAACGTCTTCTTTTATATTTATATTTGTACCAGATACTTTATTTCTTATTTTACACATAAATTGTGATTAAATCTTCCTGTTAGGAAATTTTTGTATCTCTTATAGTTTTTGCGTAATGAGTCGTAAACGTCAAAATTTGCACTTAACGGTTTTATGCACGCCACTAAAACCAACTGACATACCAAACCGAAAAAATCCACAGTGTATAACAATGCTGTAGGCAGTGATTTGACATATATAAAACAAAAAATAATATATTTTTGTATTTAATAAAAAATACTGAATTTTGAAATGAAAATTTTTAAAATTTCAACTATTTATTTTTAAAATACAAAACTATATATTTTTTGTTTTTATATATGTCAAATCACAGCCTACAATATTGTTATGCACTGTGGATTTTTTCGGTTTGCTATATCAGTCGGTTTTAGTGGCGTGCATAAAACCGTAAAGTGAAAATTTTGACGTTTACGACTCATTACGCAAAAACTATAAGAGATACAAAAATTTCCTAAGACAAAGATTTTGTCACAATTAATGTCTAAAATAAGAACAAAAATATCTGGTACAAATTTAAAACTAAAAAAAAACCTTGAAAACTTGGTGAACCGCACGCTTAAGGTGGCCACCTACCCCAGGCTGCAGAGTGATGTGCATAACTTCGGCCGTTACTAGATTATTCTAAAACTGTTCCCTGCTATAGCTATCTGTAAGGACGTTGCACCCGTGTATACCAATTACAGGTTCACCACTATGGACGGGGCCCGCGGTGGCCGAGGGGTCAGACATCTCGCATCCCACCAAGGCGATCCGGGTTCGATTCTCGGATTTTTGCATGTAGGAATCGTGCCGGACGATGCTGCTGGTCGGCGGGTTTTCTCGGGGATCTCCCTTTTCTCCCGCCCCTTCATTCCGGCGTTGCTCCATACTCACCTCATGCCACCCCTCACCAGCGCTAAGAATCTCGATGTTAAGCGCTGACCAAAATCTTTCACTCACTCTAGCCAACATGGACTGAAGCATATTTTCCAGCGGCCAAAAATGGCGAAAATGGGTGTTTTTACGATTCTCTTTAGGTATGAAAATATTGGCGCAGAATATTTTAAAAAGTATACGTAAGTACAATACATATTCTTATATTACGTCATAAAATGATATAATCACCACTTATAAAGTCTCATAGAGGCGTGATCCGCGTGCTGTGTCGTCCTTATCGCGTCCGCACTTCAGGTCTCACACCCGCAAAATACGCCCCCCTAGTGTCGTCTTAAGGTAATGTTAGGTAGAGTTTTTTTCCACGTGGGTGCAAAGAAATACACGAATAATCTTTAGCAGAACGTTTTGAAAAAAAAACTGCGTAGTCATACAATGCACAACTGTATCTGACCTTTAAATGTTTTACAAAATAATGCATAATTCGCCCGCACAAAAAAATATTCCGATTGATTTCGGCTTTTTTACTAGCAACATTTTTCATACTTTAGGTACAAAATATTACGGTTTACTGCCACGAAATAATCAGAGCACAAATATATACATATTAGTGTCAAAAACAATATAGCGACTCTTCAACATCAGTACCTGAATAGGCGGCGCCTGGCCGCGTCATAGAGAACATGAAATTTGCGCCTACTAAACAAGGAAACACTGGATGTTCTATATACCATATTTGTATTCGCCTGGTCGATTAAGGGTCGTTCCAGAAGTAGCCTCGTGTATATAAAGCTAATTTCACTGGTCCTCAGTCTGGAGTTGGGAGCTAGTGAAGAATACGAGAAAACAGGGTTGGCGAGTGACGTCGGTGGCAACGAGCGACGTAGACTGTGACGTCGGAAAAGGCCGGCGAGTGCTGCCTAGTGAAGAATGGCGTACGGCTTACAGCAGGTTAAGTGAGCTTTAGAGTGCCGTGCAGGGACTGTGAACTGGGGTAAGACTTTGGAGGGAACGAATGTAAATAGTAAGACTGTAATAGTTACGGACATTATATCTTGTGGGGGCATATTTGTGTCTTCAAATATATACATGTACTGTATATAGAAAGGCATAATTTAGGTTGTAGCGTACAATTAATGTAAAGTGTAACAATTATAGTAGATAATTAGTAATAGTAATTAAAATTAAAATCTCCAGCCAAAAAAAAAGACTGTGCTATGCGGAGAGCGATAAACAAATCTTGAAAAATAACTTTATAGCCCTTACAATTAAAAAAAAAAAAAAACGACCACTAGAAAAACATTTTTCTGTTAAAGACTTTACTGAATCTCTTTGAATTTTCTGGTTCCCTGCTGCGTATTTAAAAATGTGTTAATGCTTGCTATTTTGCTCGCCAGATTCGTCTTCACACATGAAACTATGATGTACTGATATCTCTTTTTGAAGATCACGTGCCTATATATTTTTTTGCCTAAAAAAAGAATTTGCTGTAAAAACGTCTCCCAATTTTCTTGAAAACAATATTTACTGAGTGGTCTACTTCTGTGAATAGAAAAAAATGAATTTTGCTCATTAGTTAACTATCAAAAATATATTTTTTAGAAAATAATTAGCTAAAACGGTAGTGTTTTTGTCTTGAAAAGGTCAACATAATGAAAACTATGTGCAAGGTTTCCCAGTAGCTTAAAATGCTTAACACAAATGCAGAAGAAATGAGGAATTACGGCCTAGATATCGGGTAGCCTATGTGCTTTAAAATAAGTGAACACTGGTATTAACATTATCAAAACACAAACCCCGGCTTGTTTTTAAATCCCTGCGCGCTCCCAACATCAAAGATATAAAACTCCAAAGTGTCCTTGGAGCATGACAATTCTCGATGTCGTACCCGCTGGGAAAAACAGACGGCGCCATTTTTTTCCCCTGACGACGTAGATAATCCGTCGTGGGTGCGCGATGCGGGCGCAGAAGTTGTGCGGGTTGTCTTTATAGTGCAATCTCCATTTGGCCGCACATCGGCGCCGTGTACCCGCGGGAAAGCGAGGGTTGTCGAGGCAGGACGGGGGTCGATGGCACCGGGCGAACGCCCTGACGCAGCACTGAAGGAAGGGGAGAGGGGTCGACGACGAGAAAGGGGTTGACATTATCCTTTTCAACCTCGCCCGAGATGCCGGCGCAAGTGTTTTTATGGCGGGCCACCCAATTCCAGCAGAGCGGGCGGGAATTTTCAACCGGAGCCCGCCCGCCTTTCAATCTAGCAGGATGCTTTCTTCTCATCCATTACGCGCGGGCTTTACGACGGCGGGCCGCGTGCCGTGGCGCCGGTGGCCGTGTGCCCGCCCGCTGTTGGCTAGCCTCTCCCTAGCGGGTCTTCTCCGGGGGCTGATTAAATATCGGTTTTACGGGTGCAACGCCAAATTTGCACTTGGCGTTACGTCTGGTTGCACTGCAATGGAATTAAATACTTACACACCTGCAATAGACGACCCGTTTAACTTGCTCTACACTTGCGGTGCGTTGCGTCGGTGCAATTAGCAGGTGGTGATAATTAATCGGGGCCCAGGAAAGCTGTTGTGGTTCACGTTTTACGCTGGTATATTATATATGTGTCACAATGCAAGACAACATTTAAAGTACAAATGGTGAAATTGATATGTCATAGTCCGTTTTAGAACTAACATGGCTTCCATCCTGACACATTACAAAATATAAACAGTTGTTGTCCAAACTAGCTGTTAAACTGTACTGAAGTTACATTAAACAGTGTTAGGTTAATTGGTGCATGCTATGAAATTTATTTTTAAACTTGTCATACAGTGCTCATTTAATTCACAACCAATTTTAGGTAGCATATTGTGTATTTAAATTATTAGAGATTATAGTTTTTTTTAATTAGTCTCCCTAGAACATTAATTTTTTGGGCACCTAAAAGAAAGTATTACGGTTTATGTGGCTCTTTCTTATGGTAATTAAGGACGTGAACACTAATAATCTCCAGAAGAAATATGAAATAAAATTTGAAATTATTTTCTTACAAAATAACTTTGTCATGAAATTTACAAATTATGTTACAAAACATATTTTCCCTCTTGACAACTACTGATAGATTTAATCAGTAATGTAAATTACCTCAAAACATTAAGCATAGCTTCTATATTTATTATCTCTTTCATTGATCATGTTATGACATAAAACATCTATTCTTTAGCGGGCGTTCTTAAAGTGTCTAAACTCCTCACAAATGCCTCGTGCAGTTGCAGCTACCAACTTTGTTATCACAACACGTAAATTCAAGCATGTAAGCACAGTATATAAGCCACAATGTGCAGTTTATATTTACCATGCAACAATACATTTAACTATATTATTCACAAGTCAGTACTCTCGTATTTGCCACATAAAAATTCTACACTATAGTTTTATGGGGGATCTCCCTGCAAATATTAATTGCTTTAATAGTTTTCATATTTATACGAGATATCGTCTGTGTTAAAGACATATATTGATACTATTTATTACAGCAATGAAAATGTTCTAGCTTTCATGTTTTTTTATAATGGTTTTATACAAGAAAGGAAAACCAACTGACATAGAGAAATGAAATAATTCACAGCGAAGAACAGTGTTGCGGGCTACGTCACGGTATATAAAAACCGTATTCGTTATATTCTGTATTATAACAAAAATTGTTGAAATCAAAATAAATATTTACAATTTTTTAAAAATACGAAAAATTCCAATGCACGGTTTTTTTTCCACATATCGTGACGTAGCCCGTGGCACTGTTCTGCACTGCGTATTATTTCATATCTGTAAGTCAGTTGATTTTCCTACCTTGGATAAAACCGTTTTATGCAAATTCGGACTTTGAAGCTCCATTACGCAAAACATATGAAAATTAGAGAAAAAATGTCACAAGTATAAAAATAGTCACGATAAATTCCTACAAAACAAACCATATATCGTACAAATATAAAAAGTATTAAATTCATAAAAAAAATTTTCGTGAACTGCCCCACCCCCCTTTTTTTTTTTTTTTTTTTTTTTTTTTTTTTTTTTTTTTTTTTTTTTTTTCACTCTTTAGAGGTGAGACAGAAATATAAGCTGGACACGTTAACATTGAAGTCAACAACTTTTGAAAGTCAGCTGATCCACTGAAAAAAAAAAAAAAAAACAGGAATTTTCACCAGGGTTATGAATTTGTGATGAAATATTTATGACACTGATTCGTACATGTAAAGCCAAAGTCGCCTAACCATGCTGCTATTAAGATATTTTTTCAGTAATAAAAAATTAGCACTGTTTCAGCTGATTGTTTAGTTGAAGATATTTTTCTTAAGTACATAATTAGACAAAACTAAGTTAACTATTTGTTTAAAAAATAAGTTTATTTGGTAAAAACCAGTTTTTGCCAAACTAGACTATTTGACGATGTCAGCTCCCTTTCAGACATGGAAAAAAAACTTACGAAAGCAGCATAAATGAAAAACCGTGTCCAACGTGGTGAAATATATTACCCTAAAGAAACAAATCACGTTGGCAAAGTAAATTACGGTCATTGCCGTTTTTCTCTATTAACTTCCGAAAACTATCATATCTAATAATATGTTTTCGTCGTTAATTTTGTATGTAGAAAACTGTTACTTTCATCGACGAAATAGTAACTGATCGAATAAGAGAAAATCAGTTACTTAAAAATCAAAGAAAAATGTGTGCCCAGATGCAAAAACGATTATGGAATTTTACACTGAACGTAATTCTGCAATTGTCTATACATGAAGCGTGAAGCTCACCATGAATTTATAACAAACAAGTAACCATCGGTTGTTTCATACATAACTTAACAACGGAGAACGATTCGATGGTGTTTTGCCAAAATGTCGTAAGCCACACTACAGAGCTTTAAAATAATTAAATTGTCTTTAATAACTAAGTGTGTGAATATTTTTAGAAAATTTACACGTGCACCTTATGGTTGTGCAAATCAAATAAATAATCCGACAAATCAACAGAGTGGTTCAATTAAGTTTTAAAATATTTTATTTGAATTTAATCATACGTGGCTTACGAATTTCTGCCAAAACACCATTGAGCGGCATCCGTTTTTGTTTGCGTCAACACGTACAAATTTTGGGGCAAGGCAGTGTGAAAATGTTTTTTTTTATAAGTTTGAGGACTTCGAAATAGTGTTTGTAAAGTCCTTCGTAAATTAATACACCGAGCGCACACGGAGAAGTTTCGTAAAAAAAAAAAACCTTGCTATGAGGCTGCCGTAAGACAGTTCAAGTGTGTGTGTATATACATACACGTTTATTTAAACAAATTCGCTGAAAACAAGTGGTTTTATATAGAACATTTGCTACATTTTGATACACTAAAAAAAAAAAAAAAAAAAAAAAAAAAACACATTTTATCTTGATACAATATTATGTTTTTATCAAATGGCAGAATTCCTCATTATTGCAACGATACCAAGGTTCTAGCTATGCGAACTGTCAATAGCGACGAGCTGCCATTGTGAGGTGTCACAAGTTGCGCGGCAAGATCTGGGGGCCGATTAAATACCGCCCCTGCTATTTGCACCGACGCAACGCAAGTGCAGAGCAAGTTAAACGGGTCTTCTATGGTATTACATGAGTATATAATTCCAACGCAGCGCAACCAGACGCAACGCAGGTGCAAATTTTGCGTTGCGCCCGTAAAAAGCTATATTTAATCGGCCCCCTGATAGTAGCGTGACCCTGGATCTTCACGGCCCTTCGGCGACTGGTTCAAAATCCATAATGGCCTGTACAGACTCGGCGCGCTCTGCCATGCGTCTATATTGCTAGTGAAATATGTATTTATCACATACAACGATTAAAAATGCTATTTCTATGTCACGATTTTAATTAGCTCTTGAATGGCATTAAATGCCAGGATAATTGTCATGTTAAGATGCGTAGGACTTTTGTAATCAAGTTGTAAGCTTCAGGAACGAGATGCAAGTATTCAAGCCTTGAGCTCTGGCTTATAAATAGATATGTCGGGGACGTGGAGAAGACACGTTGCTGTGCCCTAACTACAAGAGGGTTGAGTTTCCGGAGCGAAACGTGGCTCGAACAAAGAAGCTAGTGTAGCTGAGTTAATCAGATCTTGCGTAAAAAAAACCCGCGCACTGTATTGCTTAGATGTGCATCGTGGTCATTAACGCAGGCGAGACTTAACTAGCCTGGCTAGAGGAATCCTGAATATGTGCCACGTCGCCCTGTGTGACGACACACGTGGCGTACTTGCAAGGATCTACTTTACAATAGGTTTCCTGTGTTACGAACTTATGAGGCCGGAACCTCCTGCATTTAACTGCGGCGCAAGAGATCACGTGTAACGAATTAGTAATTCTGGATAAATATTTACTCATAAAGTTGGCAAAAACCGTTATCTAGGGCTGTCATTGAGTATTTTATCAATATTGGTTTCGAAAAAAAGCGTGGAAATAATTTGATGTTTTCAGCGTTTATTTATCTGCCACGCACTCTTAACGTGGGAAAAATAAACCGGGAAAATTTCGATTAAAATGTGCAAAATGGGGCTATTGAAACAGTTTTCACGTGTAAACTTTGCCCACACTGCTAGAGGGAACATAAATATTTTTATTATATAATGCCGACCCCCATATCAGTGCGAGAGGCCCTGAGTTATAATCCTGGTTCGTGAATGGCTATTGTGTTGTCACTCAGCTACTCTCGTTATCAAGGCCATGCTCTCTTGTTTCCACTGTTTTGCGATAATTATTCTTTTTTTAAGCTTAAACGAAGACAACTATAAAAAATCTAGTTACATAATCCAATCATAGTATTTACTGCCTCGGAAAAAATCCGCCAACATGAAGACGATTTTAAACAAAACTGCCTAAAAAATTGTTAAGGGCGCGGCCTACCGCAATTTTCATCACCATTTTTTTTATTTTTTATTTGTACCAGATATTATTTTTCTTATTTTAGACACAAAATGTGACTAAATTTGGCTCTTATGCAACTTTTTTATCTCTCATATTTTTCGCGAAATGGTTTGTTAAAGTCATATTTTGCATGTTTCCGTTTTAACTACACTAAAACCAACTGATATACAAAATTTAAAAAAATAATCACAGTGCATAAAGTCATTACAGGCTACGATGGCATGCTCATAATAATAAAGAATAAAAATTAATATTGGTATTTTTTTTTTTAATTATTGAATTTTTTAAATTTTTATTTTAAGTTTCAGCATTTTTTTAAATTCAAATAATTTTTATTCGTTAAAAAGCTTTTATACTTTTATCAAGAAAAACCATGAAAATTAAATTATAAATATTTACAAATCAGTTACTACAAGAATAATGCCGCAGGTCTTTAAATTGGTTAAATATATTCAAAATACTTATAACAAGTGTAGTAGGCCTAAGTGCATATGATACGAGATAAAGTAAACTTTCGGCAGCATATAACATTTTACAAAATATAAATCTTACACGAGGCAAACTGCATCAGGCGGTCCTAACTCAAATAAGGCTAACGGGTCCTTAATCGAAGATTGTCGGATTGATTTTATCAGGAGTGACAATTTAAGCATCGAGAAATAAATGATATAATGGAATAATAACGAAATAAAATTATGTAGCTCAACTAAAGCACGCAATTACAAATCGTCCATTTTATTTAGTATTATCAAAAGTTAGATGACGACGTTAATACAGAGCTACCAAAGAGTAAATATCAAAATACATTCAATTAAGTGTTCTATTGTTGGATTCTGTGTAGAGGGTTTTGCTGATAACTTCGGAGGTCGTTGCTTAAGGCCATGCTCGATAGTTTTAAAGTTATTTGGGAAATTTTAAAGCAATGTAAGTTTCATATCGAAGAATTCCTATACTGTTTTGTCACAAATATTATCATAATATGTACCTATATTTTTTGGTAGCAATAAACCTCACAGGTTTCAGAGTTTTGCACTCAAAGTATCACCAATTATGTTACAAAAATAAGCCGAAAGAAAGCAATAACATTTTGTGAAAAAATGAAGCCTTATTTCTTAAAATGCCTACATAGAAATGTGCATCGTATGACAGTCCTTAGACTTGAATTTTTTTCAAAGATTTCCATTAAATTGTAAAAAAAAAAAAAAAAAAAAAAAAAAAAAAAAAAAAAAAAAAAAAAAAAAAAAAAAAAAAAAAAAAAAAAAAAAAAAAAAAAAAAAAAAAAAAAAAAGTACATATAATGGCCTTAACATAGGAGTTATACTCTCTTATCGTATGCTCCCAAAATTGTATAAAGTTTGCATGCTTGTTGCAGGTAGCGGCAGTGATAAAAGACAAGGGCAGGACATGTGTGGCTAGTCGCAGGGTCGCCACTCTTGAAGCGCTGCAGGCGGCCCGGAGTGAAGTTAGCTAATTAACACCTAAAGGAAAGGCTCGTACTACAAGAATACAGTTATGCCCTCCCTCCTTCTCCACACCTATGTGACTGTTTTCTTTTGCTTGGGTTACTTAAGTTGATTGGTACGTGCTATGTATTCTATTTAATTAATTAATTTTTTTAAAGTTGGAATAAGTACACATTTAATTTACCTAAATATTGTACTCACATAATGTGCATTAATTTTGTTAGAAAACATTTTTTTTTAAATTAAGCTCTCCAAAATATTTTTTTACGACAAATACAATATGGGAAGTATTAAGGAGCTGGGTACTAACAATGACTTGACATACAGAAACCCGTTAATACTGTAAAATAACTGTAAGATAATTTTGCTACAAAAATTAAAAATGTCCTTACAAAACTTCATTTAACTCTAAGTAACTACTGAAAAATCAGTAAATACAAGTACAAAAAAATATATATGCAACACAAGTAAGTCAAGTCATTAAGTAAAGCTTTTATTTTAATTCTATCCTGCATTGGTTATACGGTATAAAACACGTGTTCTGTAGCTGGATTCAGAGTGAGTTTATAAAATCCCCACTAAAGTCTTATTAATGCAGTTGCAGCTAACAAGCTTTTGTTAGGACATGTAACTTCACGCAGGTAGCCACTATATGCAGTTTAAGGGCTTGTTCCCGAGTTTTTTTCAGACTGGTGCCAATAACTCAAATATTTTTTAACCAAAAGTTTTGAAAAAAAATTTGAGTCAATGTGCAATCACACGATGCTTAATACTGTGGACGCGTTTTTTTTAAATAATGTACCATTCGCCAGCAAAAAAAAAAAAAAAATTCCTTCTTTTTTGCTTATTTTCACGACGAAAATCGTGGTACTTTGGGTAATGAAATGTAAAAAACCATTCAGTACAATTCTACAAAAAAATTCAGCTACAAATTATAACATATAAGTGTCAAAACTGTGCAGTAAAATTTTGATATGAGTATTAGGTAGCAATAAAAAAAATAACTTCGAAATCACTGCAAAACTCCGTAACAAGGCCTTAATAACTTTTCCGTTTTACGTACGCCAATGTCCTTAAAGAGGAGAGCTAGAAGTTACTTATAGATTTTCTGCAATAACTACTGTTTTAAAATATTTTTGGTAAATGTAGGTGTGTTGAAGGCATAGAACATATTTGTGATGAATTTTTGATCATAATAGTGTTATATGTTCATCTTATATTGGACTTGTAATCATTCTTGAAAGTTAACCTTCTTCCCTTGCAATGATTCTACATGACAAATTAATGAAAGATTCCATTATTGTTTACGCCAAGCAGTTTATCAGTAATATATTCTCATGTGTCTTGTCAAAGAGAAAATTTTGACAATACAACTTGAATAAATGTTATGGCCATAAAACTGAAAACACAACAAAATTATCAAACACTCCCCCTTAAAGGTCATGCTACAATTTAAATAACAAAAACCTTACTCCCATCCATTACCACAGCAACCCATTTTCGGCAGCATAAAGATAAATGTTTAGAGATAAATAAAGGGCATGTAATGGGTATACACGTATGTAACGTTCTTTGAAAGCTATTACTAACCAGACACGCACGCTAAGCATTTTTCGAATAATATTGTAACGGTCGAAGCTCTACACGCGGCTAAGTGGCCTGAGCAGGCGGCGAGCTTAAGGGGGTTCAAGTGCGTTTAGTACCAAAATTTTATATTTTTTACGAAATAGTGTTAGTTTTGTAGACGATGCTTGTGAGTAGCGTTTCCAATTACGGAACTACTTTAGCTCGCAAATTTTTCGGAAAACGGTGACATTAGGTGGGAATGTGACGGCGCCGAAGTGATGGGGCGGGGAGTAGCGGGAGATCCCCGAGAAAACTCGTCGACCAAGGACATCGTCAGGCTTGATTCCCACATGGGAAAATCCGAGGACCAACCCCGCCGGGAATCGAGCCCGGATCGCCTTGGTGAGAAACGAGAAGCGTGACCATTTTTTTTTTTTATTCTTGGCCCCCTTTTACAATTTTTTTTTATAATTAGACTATTCCCCAGATGTGACAGTATTTTTATTCTTTACTTTGACAATTGAAATTACTCGAACGGACAAACACAGACTTGGGAATCGAACCCAGAACCCCTCGCATCAAAGTCAGCCGCTCAACCGACGGAACTAAGGGGTGGTCGGCACCATTCGTCCCTCCAAATTGTACAGAACGTATAGGAAAGAGAGTAAAGTACAAGTCGACCTTGAGACGGCAATAAGAGGCGGACGTGTGTCTAGCAGTGGGCAGACTGAGAGGCTCTCATAGCAAACACCACGCACGTGGTCGACTGACCAGTTCAATCTGGATGTCGCCGGCAGGGCGCCTACACCACGCCTCTCTCGTTCCGGACCACAAGCACACACACACACGCTCGCCAATAACTAGTATACTCAGTTTAGCATATATTCACTACATTACACACTTCTTACTGTTTACATTACGTTACATCACCAACACTTCCAGACAAAATTTACCGTAACTACGCATGGTGTTGTAAAATTGCATGTGAACATTTTGGGGGAGCAACCCTTACATCTAAATGAACACAAAATGTATATGTACGTAGGTCCTATAAAATGCCCCAGTTCCACTCTACAGTTCACAATGTATGGCGTACATTGCATAGCGCGCGAGCAGGATCACATCACTGTGGGATGTCGCAGCAGAACACATTGGCAGATTCACATCAGACGAATCGTATTAAGCCCTCACTCTATAGTTTTGCAGTGGTTTCAAAAATATTTTTTAACGCAAATTAACACATATATCAAAAATTCATTCTCACGGTTTTAAGACTTGTATGTCACCGTTTTTATCTGAATTTTTCTTTTGCAATATAGCAAACGGATTTTTAGATTTTTGCCCCTGAAAGAACACATAACTTGTAAAAATAAGCCAAAATGAAGCAAAATAATGTTTTGCTAGCAAACGGTACATTATTTTAAAAAACGCTCTGGTAAAATTATGTACCATATGACTGTAAACAGTATCAAATTTTTTCAAAGCATTTGGTTAAAAAATATTCTAGTTATTTCCAATTGTTTGGAATAAATTAAAGACAATGGCCTTAAGGACCATTGCCAATTCATGTAAGTATTTCAAATCACTGAATAAAAATTATTTACAAATTCTTCATAATAAACTGACATAAATTTCTACAATACTACACTATTACGTCATTTTTAATTACTAGATGTGATAAAACGTTTCCGAGAAATTCAGACAAGTTAAATTAACCGATGCTCGTAAAGGGTAATAAAATCATCTCGCTGAGGAAGCACGGACCGGATATTTGAATTACGTTGGACGTGTTCCAGCTGGATCTATGGTTTGAACAACTTTCAGTCTCTGCGGCTATTTCAAACTGTTCTCATTTCACTCTGTATGGACATACTGGTCGAAATGTATGAGTTTGGAAATCTAGATATTTGTAGGATTTCAGCACCTAAAATGCGACAGTAACTTTATTATTTAAGTCGTCCTCTTTTTGTCTGTAGTAAATTAAAACATTCCTCTTTTTAACTGTCACCAAGGACAGTAAGTCGTACTGCAGTGTAAGTCTCACAGTTTTACCACGAAGATATTGTAAACGAGTGTCAAAACTTAACATATGTGCCTAAGTTGTACGACATGAACGTCGTAGGTCATTAAATTGGAATAGGCGGTTCGGGATAAAGTGAGTATTCAGAAAAACCCTTCTAAAATTCTGTATTCAACCAATTCATATCTTTCCGCGTAACGGCTAACCTCTCTGGACACGTCACTTTATGTTTGCGCGTGTAAGATAAACTGTGTAGTCGGTAGATACCTATATGGTTTGATTTTAAAAAAAGTTCTTCATTCATATAAAACACAAATACTATGTCTAATTCAGTTGATTTTATTTCAGCATTGTTGTATTTAAATAGGAAAATACACGGAACTATATTCTGCAATTCTCTGCCAACCGTACAGCGAGTAAGGTAACTATGTTACCGTTGACAAACTATATGCAGTATCGGTTAGTGATTTTTTTTTTTTCAAAAGTTACATCCTACGACCTATACAAACGTTCCGATTATCTGTGGGAACGACTGGAATTGATGTATAGGGCCAAAGTATACGACGTAAAACAAAATTTACTTCGGCGGCCCGCCACATTTGACAATATATTTTACTTTACAAAATACTGTCTTAGAAACTGGTTGCCCGAAGAAATTTTTATGTCAGATCAAATTCGTGTTGTAAACTGTACAAGGCATTAGTTGTAAATATGTGTCTAAATTTTTTTAAATATAAAAAACTAGTTTGTAAATATATAAAAAATGTTTGCAACAAAGAAACGTTTTGTTTAAGGGTTACACTAACGGTAGCAAAAATGTTGATAGAACAATTCGAAGAAATTTAATGACTCAAAATCTGAACATACAACAAAACTGTATATATCAATTTCTTTAAAAATAAAATTAGTTAGACTTTTTACAGCTTGCTCGAGGCTAACGGAGAGGGGATTGTAACCCCTAAACAAGCACCCCCCCCCCTCACTTCTCCGACTTCTCCCGCACGCCTCGAAGAAAGCATCGCGTAGGCACAGAAGGGTGGAGCAGCGACATAACGGCTGTCAACACTCGCTTGCAGCTCCTGTAATGTTGATTTATAACGGCCGCGGCTAACTGCCTCGTGTCAACCCTCCTCTCCCCTATCACACCAACAGTTAAGTGAAACTGATGGAGTCGTGCTTGCCCCCCGACCCCCTCACTCTCGAGACAACCACACCGCGGCCACGATATACCACTCTGCGACATATACGTCGAGCGTTCTTCTCGCAACAAGCAACGACGTGACGTTCTGAAACGTCTTCAGGGGCCCGATTGAATATGGCTGCCATTTATTTGGTTTTAAGTAAAGGTTTGCACTATCTCAAATTCAGTGGCGCAGAAACAATTTTAAACTAGGGATGGAGGATATGAAGTAGGGGGAGGGGTAAGGATATTTACCCGTCCGGAAAATTTGAAATATAGAGGTTCAATATGTTTTAAATCATTTTATACTTAATGAAAAGGTTTAAGTACTAATAAGTGTAATTATGACATTTTGATAAGAATTCGTCTCGTTAGAAAAGGTCACACTGAGTAATTGTACTAAGCAAGGATTATTATTTTTTTTACATGAAAAGAGGCGACGGAATATAACCCCTCTGCCGCCCCCCCCCCTTTTTATGTCCCTTGGTCAATACTCAAAATTCAAATTGTTGAAGACTTCACCATGAGCATATTAAATAATAAACAGTACTTTAGAGTGATGGGCATCATGGAACTCTAGCGTAGAATGAAATTAATCTGTTGGTGCAAAGTAACCTCACTTTACGGTACGCATTGTTTTCACCGACGCAGCACAGCGCAGGTGTAGAGCAAGTACACATGGTCCTTATTTGCACCTGGGTCCTCCCGAATGTGAGGCCGTGTTACCGTTGCCCACCTAGCTCTGTTCGTTTTTCTGCACGGTTTTCAATTAGTTAGTTTACTCACCGCTGCGATCGCCACCGACGCTGGATATTAACCATGGAGGTATTAGTCTATGGAGTGGCAGCTGCCGTACATTTCAATAGTTATCATGTGAAGCCGATCATTTTCGAACTGCGCATGCGCAGGACGTTATTTTTCACGAGTCGACATATTTTGGGTGGCAAAACAATAGCAGAAAGCAATGTAATTATGTAATTTTTTACAAAAATTCGCGCAAATTCTTTATTTGAATCGTACACAACAGTTTACAATTGCTTCAGAAATATAAAAAAACCTAATTAGCTCTCGCTGTATGTACTTTATAAACTTGATGAATTTAAATAAAAGTTTCCTACCTGTTAAAAGATAATCCTCCGCAACGATCGAATCTGTTTGTAAGGCCAAGAGCTGCACAAACTTTCACCATAATGTGTAGTTAACAAAAAACTAAAACATTTTCATTCAGCTCAATGCTATATTTACATGTTTTTGCCACCACTAGCTCTATCCTTGTCTTTAAACGTCGTCTGTTGGCCGGCTTCAAATTTGCTCAAAGGCTTCTACTCCATAGACTAATACCTCCATGATATTAACAGAGAGAGAGCTCTAGCGGGCAGTCAGAGAACTACGACACCAGTACGTGAAGAATAGCGCAAAGCGCAGTTGATTTATGAGTCACACAACGTAGATGGCAAACGTGCAGCGACCTAGCAGAGAGTTTAGAAGTAGGCACGACACAATCTAGGGGCGTAAAAATGCATTCTGTTAGCAAAATGCGACATAAGTAGACAAATTTTCGCGACTTTTATTCTGCGCCCCTTTCTTGTGGTGGTTCACCAAGTGTTATATTCTAACATATGAACCGCATACATTCGAAACGATGAAAGTGACGTTCATATTTGACTATTACAGAGCCACAGCGTCACTTGGCGGTACCGCTTTACATTCGCCGGCCAGTGACACCCGTAGCATTACAGCAATTTTAGTTTCTGGCTCACATTTACCCACACCTCTACCAAAAAAAAAGAAAAAAAAAACAGACAACACTAAGCCAACCGCCTTTCACCTCATTTTTCAACGTCTTTATTAATTTTAATATTTGTACCAGATATTATTTTTATTATTTTAGACATAAATTGTGATTAAATCTTCCTCTCAGGGAATTTGTGTATCTCTCATAGTTTTTGCATAATGAGTCGTAAACGTAAAAATTTGCACTTTACGGTTTTAAGTACGCCACTAAAACTGAGATTCCAAACCGAAAAAATTCCCAGTGTACAACAATGTTGTAGGCTGTCATTTGAAATGTATATAAATAAAAAATAAATATATTTGTATTTTAAAAAATTACTGAAATTTTTTAAATTTTATTTTAAAATTCAGCATTTTTATAAAAACAAAAATATTTAATTTTTGGTTTTTATGTATGTCAAATCATAGCCTATAACATTATAAGCTGTGAATTTTTTCGGTTTGGTATGCCCGTTGGTTTTAGTGGCGTACTTAAAACCGTAAAGAGCAAATTTTTTACGTTAACGTCTCATTACGCAAAAACTATGAGAGATACACAAATTTCCTGAGAGGAAAATGTAATCACAATTTATGTCTAAAATAATAAAAACAATATTTGGTACAAATATGAAAATAAAAAAAGATGTTGAAACTGAGGTGAACCGCGCCCTTAGTAGTCATTGACCCATTATTTCTACTGATATCACTATTATTATTTCTACTGATATCACTATTATTATTTCTACTGTTATCACTATTATTATTTTCATTGCTTAACTAAAGCAGGTATCGAGAAACTGTCGCACACTTTTCTTAACAATTATTTTTAGTATGTTGGTTAAACAGTTTATTAATGAGAATTTCCTTAATTACACAATTAGCTGAAATCTTAATATAGTTTGCCTTGAAAAAATTAGTTCACATAGCGTACACTGTTTCTAACAAAACTGTGCAACAGATTTACGATATCTGCTCTCGTTTAGGATTAAGAAAATAACTACCGTTAGATTCGTAGAAATGATGGATATTCACCTTAAAACAAACTGTAGTTTTCCCCCAAGTAGTATCAGTCCTTAAAAGAAACTGCAATTTTAACGAAAGTAAATATTAGTCGAACTTACAAATACCCGAGTCAACTTGCGAATTACTCTCGCTCTTAAACGAGTCTATAAAATTAATTTCGAAACTATCACCGAGTTACCTCCAAAACATGAGCTTACTTGGAACGTACGCACATAAATTTTATGTGGAACGGAAATTTACTATTTTCCAATTTTTACGGCTGCAATTTACTGTTTATATTTTCGTTATTTCAAAGCAATGAACCAAAACTGCTTTCAAATATTTACTCCGCGATTTCTGGAAACGATGGGGAGAGAGAGAGTAGAGTGAGAGGACTTACACACCAACACGACCGAACTATAACCACGTTTACAGTTTCTACTCCATTGGCGAATCGAAGCGACGCCCTGCGTCCCAGCCAGAGCGGCGCCATCTACAACTCAAACTAAAAAATAAAAAAAAAAATAACACGCCGGCAACATTTTTTTGCCAGGATTCAGAGTAAACAACTCCGTAGCTTATTGTGAACTGAGCGGGAGAAGCATGGTGCTGAATAAACATGCAAACGACCAACACACTTTCATTTGCCCTGATACCGATGGAAGCAGCTGAAATGGAAGCTCTGTATAAAATACCTTTTCCTGATAAAGCCATCTGAATAGCAAACACGTATTTTTATAAAACAACGGAATTTCTCGGCAAATATCCAACAGCAGATACCGCAGTAACAAACACAATATAGGCTATGTGTTGCAGCATAAAACCCAGTGCACATTAAATGAGATTGTATTTCGAAAAAACATTAACCCGTGGACTTTCGCGACAGTACAATATTACATGGATTACTACATGTTTGTATCGTCTTTGATTTAAAATACGGTGAACGAACAGCTGCGGCTGTTCTTAACGTAAAATGGGAGTTTTGCTTGTGAGTTACGATTAATATTTACGTCATCAATATTTTTGTTTAATTACTTGGTTTATTATACCCCCCCCCTTTTTTTTCCCCCACAAAAATGAAAACCTGTGCACGGCCCTAGTGTTATACTTAATAAAGGCAAGCGTTTAATTTCGTAAAAAAATCACCTTGAAGTATAATGAAAAGACTGAATTGTGCTTAAACATAACGAAATCCATTACAAAACAAATTCAGTGACGCAAAATAAGAAACTCGTATAAAAAAATAACAAGTCTGATTATTTCCCAGGTAGTTTTGAACTTTCAAATTTGCTTGTTAGCTTGGCCAACTTGAGTTATATATATACCCGCACAAGACTTTAATCAGACATTGAGAAACCAGCTTCCTATAAGCAGAATATATACACGACTGTAAACTGTGAAGAAAAAGTAACAAAGAAAATAATTTTATAGCGGGATTTAAAGATCATTAAGTTAATTATCGCCGCTTCTCTGGTTATAAAAAAACGGCAATGGTGAGAAAAAAACTCGATGAATAGGATTTAAAATCAAACTGCTATTTTGAAAAACTAAATCAGCTTTCAGATAATCTGTACCAAAATAACGATGCGATTAAATGCCTACATAATAAACAGTTTATCTTGAAATTTGCCTGATAATTCCATTCTGCGTAAGAAAATTTTAGCTACAAGTAAGGTAGGGAAAGTGGGCTTTACGTATCGTCTACAGCGAGATCATATAATTATCGTATGAAAAGGATATCAGGGTATCACACCCCGTATGAAGACTTCACGACAAGACAGGGTGCACACGGGTATTTGCTTGCCCTGCAGGGTGGCATGAATTGTGGTGCTACAATGGTGTGGAGCCGGAATGAGAAGGAAGACCTCGAAAAAAAAACCCAACCAGCGGCATCGTCCGGCACGATTCCCACATGCGAATATCAGTGGACCGACCCCGCGGGGAATCGAGGCCGGGTCGCCTTGGTGACAGGCGAATGCTCTATCCACTGCGCCAACCACGTTCCTAAGGTAAGGTCTACGTCTCGTCGATAGTGACGTCATAAGAGACGGTAACACGCAACTGGGCAAAGTGACAAGAGCTTATTATGATGATTATTTCTTAATTCCTTCCTGATTAAAATTTGGCAAGATTTAATAGAAAACATATCAACAGAGACATAGCTAATTACTTCACATTTCATTCCGCACATTATATTAGAAAAATTAAAGCGTTACTATAAAATAATTAAGCTAATTTAAGTTTTAAAAAAATTACTCTCACCAAACGATAAACACTAAACAACTCGCAGTACCCATTTCATCCAATAATACGCACCTAATAGTAAAATGTAATGTTTATAGTATAAAGAAACATTGCCGGTTATACAGGATGGCCATTCATTGCAACAAAGAAAATTCCCTGATTTCCCTGACAGAAAACCAAAAAATTTTCCTGATTTTTGCAAGTATGAAAACAACATTTTGGCATTTTATTCAACACATTTTCCAATAAATACAAATATTTTAAGTCATTTCTGACACTACTGTCAGTGAACCTGACAAAACATTCATCGGAAATAACTGCGAACTTGACACTGGAGTATAATCACACACACACAACGGTAATTTTTTCAATAACAATTTTATAATGCTCTCAAAACTCCATTAAATTCCTTCTTATTACTTTTACGGAAGCTCAAAATGAACGAGGCGAGAAAATTCCATGAAATGCCTCAGATGAAGCAAAAATTCCATTATATTTCCAGGATTTCCAGGTGGGTTGCCACCCTGTTACATTCTCACATCCTTCATTTATTAAACGAAAATAAACTTTATTAACAAAATAGGTGACGCAGCCTCTTAACGAGTAATTCCAGCCAGGGGCGGACCCAGCTTGAAAGTTACTTTTTTTTGTAGGGGGGGGGGGGAGGTTGCTGTTCCTAAAAAGTATCTATGACCACACGCCAAGTCAAAGAGGGAGGGGGATCCGGAGGTCCTCCCCCGAAAAAAAAAAGTTTTAAGTAGCAAAATGGTGCAATTTAAGGCATATCCTAAACAAAAATATTGAATATACCACTTTCAAAATTTGTAATCAATATTTTACATATAAACTATATATAAAAGGTCAAAAAGGGGGTCTGCCCCTCCTTGTATCCGTGCCTGATTCCAGCATAGGTCTGGTGCGGGAAACCATGCAGCATCTATAAATCAAGATGGCCGGTATCGAGAATCGAACTCGGGTTGTCCTGAATACGTGCCCGACGTGTTATCGTTGCTCCACCTCGCTTGTTAAAGTCACAAGTAATGCCTGCAAAACAAAAGGTATGACATACAAAACCGTTAATAATTTACCCTTGAGCTGAACTCTGTAAAACATTACCTATGCAACGTCGGTTAGTTATGTTCTAGTTGGTTCACGGCGGTAAAGTGAACACTTTTGAAGACCATCCTTTTAAAAATAATAATTTTAAAATATTACTTACTAGCTGGTACCCGCAACTTCGTTCGCGGGGTTTTCTATCTATTGCGATAAGAATTCTGAAACAAACAGTTTTTCTTAAGTGATAAATTGTACAAAATGTTGCTACGGGTCATTTAATGACCGTTTTATAAACATTTTGAAAATTACAATTTTTTCACTAAAATGTTTGGGTAACCAGTTGAGCACCAATTTTGCCCCTGTCCCCTTTTTCCTCTTGGTTTCTTTACAAAAACCTGCGCGGATGCACAGATAAATCACGAAGTTTTTTACACAAAGTAATTTGGGTAGCCCGTTCTGATCCTCTACACAGGTCGCTTCTGAGCCTCTAATGCGCAAAACCCGATGAAGGTAGACGGTGCCCTTAATAAGAGCTATGTTCGTTTAAACTTACAGACACGGTTTCAACACTGTTCTTTTTGTAGTTTCACAAACATAATGGACATTAAATAGTTTCGTCAAACAAGAAACAACTGCAAATCGCTGTAACGTAACACATTTCAAGAGCAGGTACGACGGCAAAATTTAACAATTTTGTGAGGAAACATTGTTGGCCTGGGAGACTACAACAAGTGTCAGGATCAAAGGTGCAAAAAAATTTCGCGTCATAAGTAGTTAAACCAATACCAAAACATTATCACCGTGACAAAACTGTTGCTCAAGAATTTGGCAAACACAGTTTTACGGGATACTTCTTTCATAAGTTTGCATAATACATTTGGAGTTAATTTATCTACCTCGTTCTTCTCCGGAGCCAAACTACCACAAAAACCAGATCGTGTATGTGTTTTATTCTAAGGACGTTTATACGCGCACAAATCACGGACCACGGGCCAGGAAGAGTATCGTGTTCCACAGTAAAAGCCGCCACGTGACCTACAATACAGGCGGCCTAAATATAAGGAGAGGGTGCTCGTAAAAAGAAAGACGTGGCCCGTGTCTTGGGGCCGCCTTATCGGGCGAGAGTGGAGTGGCTTCTGGCGGGGAGGACGGCGCAGATTGGGTCGACGAGCCGGGGCTGATCAGCGCTCGTAAACGTCGGCTCCACTTGCCAGGCGCGCGCCAACTGTACTTTACGAGGGCCGCCGAACTCGCGGGGTCAACCCGCCGTCCTGGCCCATACACTGCAGGCAGCTTGTTGTCGTAGGAACTATACTTCTGTTGACATAAGTGTTCGACAAGAGTCTGACCATTCGCCTCCCACCAAGGCGACCCGGGTTCGATTCCCGGCAAGGTCGGTCCCCAGATTTTAGCATGTGAGAATCGTGCCGAACAACGCCGCAGGCAGGCGGGTTTTCTCGGGGATCTCCCGTTTCCCCACCTGGCCTGTTCCATACTCATGTCATATCTCCCCTCATCAGCGCTAAAGACCTCGATGTTAAGTGCTCACCATAATTTCTCACTCATTCGACAAGAGAAATACACGTGTTCCGCGCAGGTGTGAGTATAGTTTCAGCACCACGTATTTATTATTATTATTATTATTATTATTATTATTATTATTATTATTATAGCTTCCTAACCTGACGAAAACGACATTTCCACCCGAACATAGCACTTTTTTTTTTTTATATATTTTCAATTAATCTAAACTAACTTAAATGAATTGTCCCTCTTGCTCACTCGCATGCGAAGGGGGCCACTTGACACGTACTTGTATTTCTACCGCTAGAATTTAATAAGAGTGTGTGGTAGATAAATAAATGCTGTAAACATCAATTGATTTCTACGCTTTTATCGAAGGCAATATGGATAAAATACTCTATGACAATCCTAGATAATGGTATTTTCCAACTTTATGACTAATATTTATCCAGAATTACTAATTCGTTACGCGTGATCTCTTGCGCCGCAGTTAAAAGCCCGAGGTTCCGGCGTCAGAGATTGTGCCTCAGAAGTTCGTAACACTAGAAACAATTTTGTTTAAAACGTTGGCTAAAACTATTGTCTAGGATTGCTATTGTTTAATTTTCGCATATTGGCCTCAAGAAACTTACAGTTATAGAAAAATGCTTTTAGCGTTGAATTATGTACCACGCCCTCTTAAGGACACCGTCTACTAGAATCGTGAAGAGGCGCGCAGACCTTTAACAATCCTGATTTCATTAGAAAACCATTCAACATGTTGTCACGCGGTTAGGCTACGAAAAGCATTTAAGGATCTTAGTACAGGTATATAACTTTGCCATTAACTGTTATCCTTCCTAACAAGTATTTTTTTTTTTTTTAGTGTGACTGTGACCGAATCGGGACTTTTGACGCTGATTTTTATGTAAGAGTAATCATTTTCACGATATTCTGAATGTTATAGACCTGTAGAGCGACTCTTTCCCTTTCGTCGCGTAAGATAAAATTATATGGTCACCGCTTAAAGTCCCTTAGTAAAAACAGTTCGGCGGGAAGCTTGCACGCTAGTTGAGCGCTTGGCTCGTTGAGGCGACGTGGCATTTGATGCGCGCTTCAAGGTCGAGCTTACTGCTCCGTCGCTTTTGTGCCTCTCACGCGCGGGTAGACGGCGCCCTTAAGTGTTCGAAAGTGAAGACGGACGCTAGCTGAGCACCCTTACGCTTAGAGGCGATGAGACAAAGAATCGACCTTATAACCCACTCAATTGCAGGCTGTTTGTAGTCCAACAGCACGCAAATTAGATCTGCAACAGTATTATATTACTGCACGTGTCGCAGGCCAAAGGACTTAACTACAAGATCCAGGTTGCACGTTTCTCCTCTAGCTGAAGAAGACTGAGAGACCAAAGCCTAAAAATTTCATTATTAGCCATTTTCACTATTTTCCCTCTTCAATGGCATACGATACGGTTATAGGCAAGACGGAGGTATATACGCAAACGTCTTGCTGCACTAATGGCTGATTGGCGGACTTGAAGGCATAAATCGCTCAACTAGCTTGCTGCCTTATTTCCTATTTCCGTTCGCTAACTTGTATGAGACATTTAGTGGTGATCTTATTATTTTATGGCATATTGTTTAAGAAAAAAGTTATACTGTACACGCCTTACACATTCTTTATAAAGAATCAGCATGGAGATTTTCACTACCTAAATCACAAAAACTCCCATTTCTGCAATTTTCGGCCGCAAGAAAATAAGCTTTAAAGATTACTGGAGGAACTGAAATTAATACATACAAGTGTAACGTTATTTGAATGTTATTGCTAAGTTAACATCACTCAGGTACGTTAAGCAGTTTTCGAATAATCATCTACCGGCCGAAGCTCTGCACGTTCTCGGCGACCCGGGCAGGCGGCTACCTTAAGGTCATGATCTCTTGTTTCTACATGTTTAGCGATATTAATTTGTTACACCTAAACGAGAGCAGATATGAAAAATCTTTCTGGCAGTTTTGTTTAAAATTGTCTTCTCAATATTGGCTGATATTTTCAAGGCTGTTAATACTATGGTTTTAGTTAATTATGCAGGCCTAATTAACGAAATTCTGGTTAATTGACTTTTTAGTCAAAACCGTACAATTCCATGCTTTAAAGAAATTACGTATCTCTTCAAAAACAATTTCAAACAAAACTGCCAGACAAAATGTTTATATTTTCTCTCGTTTAAGTTTAAACAATTAATAATTATCGCGAAAATAGTATAAACTAAAGAGCATGGCAGTTTTGCAGGGGTTTCAAAAATATTTAAAATAATTAATACACGTATATCAAAATTCATTCGTACAGTTTTAACAATTATATATCATCGTTTGTATCTGAATTTTTCTGTTGTAATACACCAAATGGATTTTTAGATTTATGCCCCTGAATATCACATATTATGTTGTCAAAATAAGCCAAAATGAAGAAAAATTATTTCTTCCTAGCAAACGGTACTTTATTAAAAAAAAAAACTCTGGCAACATTGTGTACCGTATGACTGTACACAGTCTCAAAATTTTTCACCAAGTATTTGGTTAAAAATATTCGAGTCATTTGCAATTCTTTGAAATAAATGAAAGATCATATCCTTAACTATCAGTCTTGGTTGACTGTGCATGTACAAGACTATGGTAATACCAGAAAAAACTGATTGTACTATGCTGTGTGTAGGTTTTCATGCTATTGTATATCTAAACTACGTTTCTAATAACCAACATCAATATTCGCAATAGCACCCGCACACCTTTCCACAATTCCATGCTCTTTTTTAATGTGGACTGAAACCATAAACTCTCACTCTCCGTCTGGCATTTACAAGTAATCGTTTGAATAGCATCAACTTCTGCATTTTTTAAATAAGTAATAAACTATTTATTGCTACACGAGTACCGTAAATCAGGCTATATTTATTTTCCTATCGATATTTGGTAGCAGTACGATTCACGAAAAATTTTCAGAAACAAATATTTTAAAAACAAATTCGTAAATGTACTCGCAAGCGTTTTTCTTAAAATTGGCAATGGTTTGCTCGCCCGGCTTTGTGCAAATAAATTGCCAATTGTTTTGTCGCAAGGAAACCATTGTGTTCGTCAGTTTTGTCGTTGTTTTACTGTCCACAGTTAGTGAGTTATTTGTTTTTCGTTCGCTTGCCTCAAGCAGTCTGTGTTTTTGCAGTGTCGCCTACATCTAGTTTTTTGTCGTTCGTTTTGTTTTGTCTGTTTGTTGTTGTATTTATATTTGCGTGTTGTTTCGAACTTAATGACGGAATTCCTTTTGCGGCATAATGTCAGTTATTTTTTATTTTTCCCTTGGTTTGTTTTTTATGCTTGGGTGCTCGTTTCTGTTCATTAATTTTATTGTAAATCACTGACTGAATTCCCTGTGAAATTGTATATGTTTACCTTCGTTTGCCAGTTATAAACAAAGTCCTTGTTTCATTGATTGTTTGTGTGTATCCTCTGGTTTTCTGTGACACACCTTTTGCAGCAATGGCGTATGTTCAAAATACTTATTTACTTTGTAATTTTCCCCCATTGCAAGAATCGTTAAAAAAAATAACACTTATTTCAGTTGTACAACGTCTTTGTATTTAGTTTGTTTCTACAACAATAAGGACCGTAATAATACAACTAACAACGGTTTACTAAGTTTATATTGTTATAGTAACAACACAATGTAATGCCAACTAAACGTGGGTGACGGCTTGTGTACGGTATTAATAGTGTCTGTTCCGTTGGCAACACTGACTTGCGTCTTCCCACTCGGACCAACCAAGTTATCGTGTCTTGTGTCGCAATCGATACCCGCGCAAAGAGAAAACTGCGTCGTGTCTGGACAAAAAAAAAAAAAAAGAAGAACTGCCAAGAAGAATGCTGGGTCCACCGGGGCAGGACGACAGCTACCGTTACTTGGAGGAAGGCAGAGGGAAAGTATTCGAGAACAATTCAACTTGATGCAATAACCGATCCTTGTCCGGAGCCAAACTGCAATGTTTCCAACAATGAAAAAATGTCCAGCCACAATTTTTGTCACAAACAACTACAATCACGTGCTAAACAGTTAACATATGCTCATAAAGGCAATCAGTGAAATCAAATACTGTACATTTAACATATGTCAGAATAATTTAATGAAAACTATTTTCCAAACTAACAGACTTTTAAAGCCACCGAATTTCCTACCTTGAACTCCAGTTACCAATTTAAACTGCCATTCTAAACAAAGCAATTCCGTTGGGAAACAAGTAACTTGGGTACACCGCCAACGTGTCAGCGACAATGACGCGTAGCTATTACGAACGAGAGTAGGAAACCTTACAAAGCGAGAAAGGGAAAACACAGAGACAGAGAGAGAGAGAGAGAGAGAGAGAGAGAGAGAGAGAGGACATCTGGGGCAGTCGAGACATTGTGGCATGATGAAATAAGGGTTGGACAAAAACGGACGCAGATGGTCGATTGAGTGCGAGACAACAGAGGGGTAAAAGAGAATACTTCTCCGTCCCATTTTTTGCAGTTCTATCCCCCTCCCCCCCCCCTCCCATTTTGTTTCGCGAGTTGATGAGTGCTCATCCAAATTGTACGTTTCTCTCAATGCGGTGTGTTGATAATCAAGGCATTTTCGTGCATACTGCAGCCTGTGTGTTTTGTCAACATGTAAAATAACTGTCAACTATTTAAAATCAGGTACTTGGAGTGCCACGATTAGTTAAATTGAACCAATACTGATTAAGTTCTACGAAACATTCACATTATAGTTACAGCTTAATAAAAACTATATATAACTCAAATATATTGGGGAGGAAATTAATGTAACATTACGCAGCGAATTTCCTCCCCAATATATTTGAACTATATAGTTTTTATTAAGCTGTTACTATAATGCAAACGGCAGACATAACAAAAACCAAAATGAAGTGAAACTGTACTCACAGTATACAATATATCGAAGAAAGAAGTATACAAAAAAGGTCCAGTTGTGAAAGGAAAAGTAAGATGTTGAGACTTGAGAAATGCATATTATTTTATCTTATGATTAACACACCTTTCCGTTCCGAATTACAGTGAGACATCTACAACACACAGTAACTAGCGCTACAGACATGTCGATGTCAACTTCAATAAGCAATGTATGTCGATCAGTAAATAATATTTTGGAAAGTTGTTAGACATGTGATCGACATGCCGAGGACCGATGTCGACATATTTAGGGCCGACCTCAACATTGTCGAGAAAGTAATGTCAGACTTCTGTCTACATGCGACATGAGTCGACAATCGATACCACAGCCCTAGTAGTAACAGTACCGTGTTAGCTGTGAGCTTCGCAACGCTTATACAGTGCTGTCCTCTGATTGGTGTTGGTCGCGTAGAGTTCCGCACGCGCGGGCGGCGAGCCAATAAGACAAGGGAAACATCAATCGCCGACGTTCTGATGGCGAACGTGAAGAAGCGGGACATCGCTGAAGATGGGACGCACAACCTCCCCTCCCCTAAAAGGGCAGAGGTCTCGCAGGATCTCTAGGAAGGGGTGAGAGACCAGTGGATGGCGGTATCTAACAAACACCATTTCGTCTTCCCCCCCCCCCTTGCCCAGCAGAACAAAACCCATTCCCACGAGGGCTGCACCTCTGTCAGCGGCGCGCACACAACTCCCCTGCGACGCACAAGCGACCCCGACGATTTACGGCGCCCGTCATCATCAACCCTTCCACCCGGGGCGAGTGACCGCGATATGGACATCGCCACGGCACTCGGCGAACAGCAAGGGGAGAGGGAGGGGACATATATGTTCCTCTTGGTAACGTTCCCCTCCCCCACCCGGCCAAGGCCCCGAGGAGAAATAAAGGACAGCCCGCGTGCTCTTTGGTAAAGGGGGAAGGGTGAGAGATAGACAAGACCAGCACCTAAAGAAAGGCCGTACTACAGTGCTGACGAGAGTCAAGACGGTTTTATTCAGTAACCTGCTGAGGTTAAAGTAGGTTCTGTGGGAACTGCGACATGCATTAGTTGCTAAGACGAAGGATGCGGGGATTGACTGTGCCTCAAGGCTGAGCCTCATACACTTGGCTGGCTGTTAGTTGGAATAAAAGAGGTATGCATAGCAGAAGACCAGAGTTGTCTAGAATACATGGTGGCAACTGAGGCTGTGACCACAACCCGAATTGAGAAAGGGTATAGGAAGATAGGGCACAGGAAAACAAGTACTATACAGTAAGGTACTAGGAAAAGATGTACGGCAGAACGCGCAAGGATTGTACTGCAGTTAGTAATGGTACGACTCTAGGACTGGGTGATACTAAATGGGATTGGCCGGCAGCTCCGGCCAATCAGGAGGCGGCTCATCCAAGTTGTTGGTTCGCCAGCAGGGCCTAAGCGCGCTAGGCGAGATTATGGACGAAACTAGTGAAACATTAGGTCGTCCGCGATTAAGGTAGGTTTACAGCGTTGTGTGACCATGTTTTCTCTATCGCCCGGTTATGCCTGAATGCAATTCAGAGTCTCGTGTCTTATCGGACGCTGGAAAACTATACTCGCGTCTGCACGCCTCGAGCTGGAATTTTGCCCTGCGCAGGTTAACCTCGTAAGTTGAATGTAACAGCCTACTGTAGTTGCATAACCTAAGAAAACCGTTATTCGAATCAGTTACCACCACAAACTAGCTTAAAGAGAGTGTGGTACATAATTCAGCGATAAAGGTATTCGTTTAAAATTTAAGATTTCCCGAAGCCAATATGCAAAAATAAAAAACCAGCAATCTTAGATAGGTTATACCACCTTTCTAAGAAAACATTTCGAGGAACATATTCCTCAAGAACAATCGCGCAACATATTACGCTTAACAAATACCACACTCTGGGTAAATGTTTGCTCATAAAGTTGGCTAATATAATTTTCTATGACTGTTGTTTTGAATAATGGTTTTCCCATATTGACTTTCAAAAACATGTAGATATAATATGTTTTATTTTATATAATTTTTTAGTGTTTATTTATCTTCCACGCAGTCTAACCTGTCACAGGAAGTAGGGTAAATGAAGGGGGGGGGGGGACCCACACAGAACGGTATGTATGGCTGGCAGTACAAGACTATGCTTAGGCGGTATTTTAGATGAGTTCCCCCTCCACCGGGCTGTGTGCTAGCACATCTAGACGGTTCGCTGGTAGAGAACAAGCCGTCTCCTCAACAACACACACAGGACAAACTACGCACATTAATGAGCCACGCCGCTGACAATGGTACATGACGCGCCGACAGGAACTGGCAAACCTGGTCTCTCCATCAACATGTCCACGAAACACAGACGTGTCCTGTTCCTTGGACTAGTTGGCGCGCTATACGTGTAAAAAAATCACTTCAATTTGTGTACGGTAATGACAGGAAAAATATATAAGTGATTAGCATTATTCAACGTCACTTGTGGAATTAAAGCCTCATCTTAAGTTTGTTAAATTTAGCCCCGGAGCCCTGCTGTAACAAAGGATACGGATTCACATGTTGAATTATATTCTACGGTGCTCATTAGCTTTTGATGATGTCACTTTTGGACGAAACCCAATTTCTTCATCGAGAAGAAGAAAATATTAGTAATGGGATAAAGAAAGTAGGGAAAATATTTTGAGATGATGTTTTCGAATGAATGAATAAATGAAGAGATTACGGACCGTATTTAACATCTAGGTCTTTAGCGCTGGTGAGGAGTGACATTATGTAAGTATGTAGCAGAGCCAGAATGAGCGGGGCGGGGGAAACAGAAGATCCCGAGAAAATCCGCTGGCCAGCCACATCATCCAGCACGATTCCCGTTTGAGGTAATCCGGGAATCGAACCCGCAACACCTTGGTGGGATGCGAGCGCTCTAGCCACTGCGCCTACCACCAAATTTTATTTTCGAGTGGTTTTGATGGTGAAAAACACTTATTTAACAGTTTTCAGGATATTAAAAAACGCTCTGAAGAACATATAGCATTGTAAGACTTACTGAGAAAAAAATCTGTGGTATCAAATGTAGTTTACAGTATTGTGTTGAGCCACATATAATTGATCTTAACACGAATATAATTTTCCTTGTCCTCACACGAAAAAAAAAGTTTGTGACAGCTACAAAAAAATTTTGTATTTAGAAGGCCGAATATTTGTTGTGCTCATTACAAAACATTTTGTATACACAACTAAAATATTTTCTGGTTACTACAAAAAAAAGTTGACTGTCTGAATACTAACGATTTTTTTTGCAGTGCACCAGGGTTCTCAGGTAAGCAACGTCCTTAACAATTAACACACACACACACACATATATATTACATTGGTGCACAGAACACTTAAAATAATTTTTTAATATACTGCTTTGAAAAAATTCGAAACAGTGCAGTCATACAATGCACATAGTAAGCTTTTCGGAAATAAGGCACAGTTCATCCGCCAAAAATATGATTGACTTACACTTTATTTATTGCAAAATTTGATACTTCAGATGGAAAAAATATAATAATACATATAATAATAGTAATAATAATAAATAAGATACGGTTTATTGCTATGAAAAAATTAGACTGTAAATAAATAAGTGTTGATGTCAAAACAGTATATCGATTCATAATATTAGATTGTTTCTTTTTAAAAATTATCGAAATCATAGCAAAACTACTAGGCACGACCTTAAGATTGGGCATCGCGTGTCAAGTTACAATTGCTGGTAATTCGTTTATTTTGGTTGTTTAGATACACTTATATAAAATTTACAATGATTACTCTCTAGTAAAATTTTGTCCCTTGCGACAGACTCATAAATCCATGATGTCTGATCAACAACTTTAACGTAATTAGTAATATATTTTAAACAACACACATACTCTCGGATTTTCAAAGTCACAGACATAAGCCTAACAACTGGTGGCCTTATCTATAGTGGTAAAGCGCGATAACAAGAAATGTTTTGTGATTTCAATAAAAATGATGTAATGATACTATGCAAATTGAAAATTCGACACGAGTTGGAAGAGTTCTTCTAACAGGGAGGTGGTGAAGGTAAAATATATATGGAATGTCAGGGTTGAGGAAGCACGAATGGCCCGAGAAAACCCGCCAACACAAAATGCAGCGTCCGCCACGTTTCCCACCTGCGAAAAGCAGGAGTGACTCCTAACCAGTAATCTAACCTGGATAGCATAGGTGGGAGGCGAGCGGCCTAACTGCTACACCAACAAGGCTTGCTGAGTAGGATTGATCTCGGTAGTACAGGTTGTACGGGATAAACTAAGCACTACTGAAACTATGGTTACTTTATTTGTATCATTTTGTAAATTTGTACTGTGGTTACCTGGTACTTTTTAATACAAACAAAACAACCCAAGTATATGTGGTTCACAATAAATGAAGCCCTTCTGAAAACAATTTTGTATACAGTAATAATTGTAAAAAGGTGTTATTTGTTATGACCTCAGATGTTAACTTTTGAGTACAATATAACCTATACACTTTGATTGTTAATTACATAATTTTGTTTATATTAATGTCATGTAAGTGGGTTTTACGTCTCGTCGACCGTGAGGTCATTAGAGACGATCACACACAACTTGCTACAATGACAGGAGCTGGGAGACGAATCGGCCATGGCCTTAGTTAAAGAACCATCCCAGCATTCGCCTGGAGAAATTTCGGGAAACCATGGAAAACAGAAATCAGGATGGGCGGAGCTGCGGATCGGACCTTACTCGGTTTTGTTTGTATTTAAAAGTGACAAGAAGGTATAAATAACCTAGTGTTTCAAAGGTGGTCACTTTAACCAGAGCCACCTATAGCAATCAAAAGTTAAAGTCCCAACGAAAATTATTTTCTAGTTATCATTTTAGACAATAATAGTCTTTAGAAGGGCTCATTTGATAGCGAACCATGCATGACAGCGGTTTCCGTACAAGAATCGCCTGGCGAAATGAAACACACAGGTTGTATCCGTGTTTTGTGTCCCAAATGCCTTAGCTAAATCGTGGTTGCTAAGACCTGGGCAACATTCTTCCTGTTACCCGCAGGTGTGCTGGCTGATAATTTTACACGGGGTTGGGGGAAGCTACAGGGTCTAGGTAACATTCTTTCAGCCCCTAGAGATGCGTGGCCTCTTTCCAACTGGCTCGAGGTCTTGCTTTGTAACGAGGTGTTGCTGTCCACGGCAGTCAACCGTACCGCGGGGGTAGCGGAGTGTTTGACTGAGCGCCTGGTAGGTAGGCCACACGCAGCACGACGCTGCCCTGTGGGTTGCTCGCCCCTGCTAAGGTTAATTCTACCACAGGTTATCAGATCTATGTTAAAAGTTTGGCATAGGGACAATTTCTGCCACTTGTAGCACTGATATCGGTAAGGGGTTAAACTGACCAAACACAGAGTTTTTGTGAATCTAACGGTTATCAGATCTATGTTAAAAGCTTGGCATAGGGACAATTTCTGCCACTAGTAGCAGTGATATCGGTAAGGGGTTAAACTGACCAAACACAGAGTTTTTGTGAATCTAACGTTACATGCCGTCGGTAAATTAAAAGTCGAAACTGATTTGTTTTTCACTTTAACAATAAATTAAATGACCACTCTCTTTGCCAAACCAAATAGAAACAACGGTTTTGTTTTATATTGGACCCGTTAACGATAACAGAGAAACAAGTGGCAGAATATTCCCTGTACCATCTCTCCCATAAGGAAACGTTTTCTTTCCACCGTGTAGTATAATTAACCTTACCCCTGCCATACAGCACTTTGATAATGACCGTGCACGTACATATATACACTTTCAATTTTTTTTGTAAATACGAAAATAAGTGTTATGTATTTATATTAATTTTAACATGTAGGCCGTGATATCTTATGG
>PNEQ01106687.1:34672-50556 GCA_003012365.1 Medauroidea extradentata
ATATATATATATATATATATATATATATATATATATATATATATATATATATATATAGCCACTAGTAACGTCTACAAAACTAACAGTATTTCGTTTAAATACAAAGTTACAGATTTTTCACGCTAGAGCCCCGTTAAGGCGTGGTAAAGCTAAAAATGTAAATTTAAATTTATAGGTCTCGGCAATTCACTACAGCAAAACATTGGAAAGAACAACTGAATCAGTCATTCGAAAAACAACGAAAGTCAATTATCTACCAAAATGAGTTGCAGGTATAATTTTGTACAGAGGTAAATACACGTATTATTAAAACACATTAAGCGTCATTTGCGAGTGTAGCAAGATACTGACTATAAGTTCATTAGAAAAACACAAAATTTCATTGAATACCTCTTTACAAAATTATAACACCTACAACTCCTTTTGGTATAAAATTGACCTATGTTATTTCCCAAATAACTGATTTAATTATTGATTGTTTTTTTTTTTTTTTTTTTTAATTTTAGAATCAAGTATTTGAACACAAGCTCTCTGGACAAAATCAAAGGTACGGAACCGGTCAACGAAAACACGTCAATTCGTTTGTAAAATAATGTTTTCTATGATGGTTACTTTTTATACTGGGATTTGAAAACATGTAAACGATTCTACCGTTAAATTGTTTACCACGTATCCTTAAACCTGCTGCCTATATTACTTATTATGGAAATTTATCAAGTGGCCGGTAGCCACTGATTACGAAGCTATGATCAACAATGTTTATAGAATTCATAACAGGCAAAGAAAATGTTTCAAGTGTGGTGATGTGAGTGAGAGAGTTTGGTCAGCGATCAACATTGAGGTCTTTCACGTCGGTGAGGGGTGACACGGGGTATGTAGCGGCGCCGAAATGAAGGGGCTGGTGAAACGGGAGATCCACGAAAAAACCCGCCGATCGACGGCATTGTACGGCACGATTACCACATGGGAAAATCCGGGAATCAAACCCGGATCGCTTTTGTGGGGGGGGGGGGTGAGAAGACTGACCCCTCGGCCACCGCGTCCCTGTGGTTACGTAATGGTACTCCTAGTGGGAAGAGGGCAACGACATGCTGCCGAGAAAAAAGAGTGGGAAACTAGAAATGCACAAAAACTCTCTGGTCGCAAAAGCGACACAGGCACTGCAGCACATTGTGCAAAGTAATCTGCCCTCGCCGGGGTGTAGCGGAGGGGAACCACGGCTGCGGGGGTAAGTCCGCGAGGGTGGAGCGGGGGTTAACGACAGCTCTGCGTGAGGCGAGGGGACATTCTCGTCGTAGCCATGCCGCGTCGACAAGACTTCACTTCTCCTCGAGCTGAGGTCAACTTAGGTCAACGGCAGTGTTCACACAATCAAGCCAGTTCCTCCAAGGTTCTACGTACTTGACACTTATTCAGACAAACCCGTGAACAAACCACAACGAGTAAAAAGTAAGATTATTGTGTGTATGTGTAATAGTGCACACATTTTTGGCCGTTTTATTAAGAGAAATAGAACATTAGAAATGAATGATTAAAACATTATTAAAAATTATACTTAATTTACTAAAAATCTCTGTTTACAACTGAACCCTGGCTTTACATGTTAAATTATATTATTTGAAGCTGTGTACACTTAATGTATTATAGGTGTTTCGAGATAATGTGAGCACTTCAGAAAACCACGTGTACATAAATAATAATAAAAATTATTTTTTGTGCCTTAAGAAGTTATTGTTTGAGTCCAGACTCATTCACGAGATCAAATTTTGCTTAATTTTTCTTTCAAATTTATTGAATTAAATTTCTTGAATGTAATGTGATGCCATGCTGACGTCATAACCGCGGCCATTTTATCTTTACATTTTTCGATGTCATGAATTTCGTCAAAGATTTTCGTTCCGAACATGTTTGAAATATTATCGAATCAAAATATTTAAGAACAGAAAAGGGGTTTCCTTAACATTATTAATTCAAATAACATATTCATTGTATTCTAAAGATTTTCGTTTCGAACATGTTTGAAATATTCTCGAAACAAAATATTTAAGAACAGAAAAGGGGTTTTCCTAACGTTAATAATTCAAATAACATATTCATTGTATTCTGTATGCGAAATATACCACAGTAAAAATAATTACGAGCATTATTTATTTTATACAATATACTCAAAAATAATAAGAAATGTTGTATTGGTTAAACCAAAATTTTTTTTACCACGCAGGATTAGTACATAATTGAAAAATACCCACATTATTTATTTTGTGCATCATTTGTTTATAAATTAAGTGATAACTTTTCAAGTGGTACCTTTAAGAGTTAAAGGGCCGTAGCTTTATTTTTTACGTTTGAGGCAAAGAAGCAGCTTTGGTTGTGTGTGCCGTTCTTTCCCCACGCCAACTGGCGCTCGAGCAGGGTAAGCACTCTCTCTTGTGAGTTATTGGACGCTTGAAAACTTTACTCGGGTTACAGTTTGCACGCCTGAAATGTTGTCCTTCCAAACCTACCCTCGTCACTTATAACAGTCTACAGTACTGTTAGGCCCTACATGTTATAACACGCCTCCAAAACAGTGAAAACTATTTCTTCGCAATAAGGAATGATTTTTTTGAGGATATTTAGTTTGGGGTAAAGAAATCTTGCTTACAGCAACGAAAAGTTTGACAACTGATGTTTAGTTTTACAATATGTATCCTTAATTTTCTTTGTAGCAAGGATAATAATTTCTTCAACATAAAGTTTGTGTTAAAACACAACAAACTTCTTCGCATAGATTTCTAATAAACTATGTTAATGACACCGTAAACCGAGGTTGCTATGACCTTGTTACTTTGTTACCTCACAATTTTGATATTTATGTTATTGTGTGAAGAAAGTTTAAAACGCTAAAGACATTTCTTTAAATAAAAACTCGGCTCCAGCTATCTGTTTGTTTACCAAACATCCCAAAACTAATATTTTGAGTGGTTAAAGTACCCCCCGTTTGTGGTCAAAATAACCAGGATTTACGGCAACACAATTTTGTTATTATTACTGTCAGTGGCGGATCCAGCTTTATGGTTTGGGGGGGGGGGAGGAGAGCATTGCTAAGAAATATCTGTGCCACGCCCCGAGTCAAATAAAGGGGAGTCCGGGGGCTTTCCTCTGGAAAAAGATAGTTTTTAAGGTGCAAAACGGTGCTATTTAAGGCATTTCCTAAACAAAAAAAGAATATACCACTTTAAAAACGTGTAATATTTTACAGACAAACTATACATAAAACGTCAAATGGGGACTGGGACCCCTGTCCCCTTCCCCTCGGATCCGGGTCTGATTACTGTAACATTTAAACAAAAATTTTTCTTAAGGCAAAGTTACTTTGCAGTGTCTCATATTTAAGCAACATTTTTCTTTCAAACAACAAATATTTTTCTGTAAACAAATAAAGTGTTCTTAGAGTGAATGCATGATCACACGAAGTTGTAAGCCTGCAGATGTAGCCTGGCTGAGTGCTGTATAGTTTCCCAGGCCAAAGAAGTGGGCGGGGCATGTGTTAGCAGCTGGTAGCTGTGATTGGCAAGTCAAGCCACGGCTGATAGCGTGGGTGCGCGAGTGCCTCGCGGCGGTGGTCGCAGCTCTACAAGACTAGCGACGTAAATTAACCCCCTCCACCACCCATCAAACATGGCTGGCCCCCTTCCAGGCCCACAGGATGCTGCAGTACCAGCCCAGTTGCATTCGTCGTCGGTCAGCTCTGCCACACTCGAGTTCACGTAACGTAAGAGTTGGTGGACCTGGCGCGGGAGACGTGATGACGGAAAGTAATTTTTCTTGTACAACTATTAAAATTTTTCAATAAGTTCATCTACGAAAAGAACACACACTTCAAACTGTGTCCCTATGATTTTAAAAATGCCGTCCGCTAATATATACACACACACATAATTCCCAAGCTCCTCAAAAGTGCTAAAAATGACTTTTTCACGTTGCTGTAGTTAAGAGAATATTAACCGTAATCGGGAAACCAAATCATAGAAACCTGCAGACGATTTTACCACATATTTTCTAAAAATAAAATTAATAACAGGGTCATCGTTTGAAGTACCGTTGGAAAACGGTTTCTACGAAAACACTGTACACTAGTTTAGTCCGCGCCTAGAGGCGATGAGGTGTTTTGACCAACCTGTTGTATTCTACTTATCGCCTTCTTCGTTTCCTCGCATTTACAGCCATGATCTCTCGTTTATTTCAAACAATTGCAAATAACTCAAATATTTTTAAATCAAATGCTTTGAAAAAAATTGAGACAGTGTAGAGTAATACGATACACAATTTTCCCAGAGCGTTTTTTAAAATAATGTACCGTTTGCGAGCAAAAAATTATTTCACTTCATTTTGGCTCATTTTCACAACAAAATGTGTACTATTTCGGGGACAAAAATCTAATAATCAGTTTGGTGTATTGCAACAGAAAAATGCATATACAAACGTTGATATATAAGTGTTAAAACTGCCAAAGGAATTTTTGATATATGTATTAATTTGCATTACAAAAAATATTTTCGAAACCACTGCTAAACTGAGAGCAAGTCCTTAAAAAAAAAACGTCCACTAACTGTAAAGAGCCCTATACATGGCGTTAGAGGTACGGAAAACATGCAGGCGATATGAGCTAGAATGTCTCGTGCGTCAATAACTGTGTTGCACATCTGGAAAAGTTTCGTAATAAAACGCATTTCCCTGTACATTGCAACGCATTTAAAGCGCGCGATAGGCTGCGCCCTTAGGGGTGTTCAAGTGCGATAAAATAATATCTTTATATTTTCATGAAATATCGTTAGTTTTGTAGACGGTACTTGTGAGTGTAGTTTCCTTTTGCGAAACAGTTTTAGCTCTCATAGTTTTCTCATAACGGGGTGCCAAAGTCGAAATTTGCCGGTTACACTGCCACGCAAATAGTGAAAACCAATAAATCTACTTAAACGAAATAATTCACTGTGAATTTACATCCCTTTAGCTATGCAATAAAACATTTCAAAACCCACAATGTTACATTTTGAATTTTCTGAAAAATCACAAAAGTACAGAAAATTTACAAAATTCAACATTTTTAAAAAAATATAAAACTCTTTCGCGGGATGTTTCTTAATGTTTTATTACGTAGCCCGTGGCATGTTATTTCACTGTGAATTATTTCACTTACATAAGTAAACTGACTTTCACTTTTTGCATGGCAGCAGAACATGATAATGTTGACTTTGACGCACAGTTATGAGAAAATTATGCGAGCTAAAATTGTTTTGTAAGAGGAAACTACACTCACAAGTATCGTCTACAATACTAGCGATATTTCATAAAAATATATAATTACGTTTTTATCGCACTTGATCACCCTTAAGAAGGCGTTGTATCTAATTCAACGCTAAAAGCATTAACCCATAACTGTAGATTTTTTTGAAGCCAAATTGCGAAAACTAAACAATAGCAATCCTAGACAATAGTTTTAGCCAACGTTTTAAACAAAATTGTTTCCAGTGTTACGAACTTCTGAGGCACAATCTCTGACGCCGGAACCTCGTTCATTTAACTGCAGCGCAAGAGATCACGCGATTAGTAATCCTGGATAAATATTTACTCATAAAGTTGGAAATACCATTATCTAGGATTGTCATTGAGTATTTTATCCATATTGGCTTCGAAAAAAGCGTAGAACTCAATTTATGTTTTCAGCGTTTATTTATCTACCACGCACTCTTTAAAAACAATAAAGTGACTTTATGCGTAGGTAAGGAGTAACACACGCCGAGTCCTCGCTTCATGCTATTGTGGGGAGGCTTATTTCCCTTAATAGTATACTAAGGGTAAAATTGGCCCTTAATTATTTTTCTTCTAATATTTTCCTAAGGATTACCCAGAGTTTTTTGAGCGAATTTACTCCTCTCCTGATACGCGCAGTCGACTTTACATGCATACATAGCCGTATCCGAAACGACTATTTAGGTTACTAAATCAACCACGTGACCAGGTTAGTGTAGTATATATTTGGGGATTTAGGGTGTAATATTTACTCAAATAAATACCCATACTGTTATTTATACGCTAGTGGGGTTTAGTTTATTTTAAAATAAATTGTTCGTACTTTTTAAATAAGTAACCTTAAAATCAAGTAAATTAAAAAAAAATAGAATTCATATTGCAGGGAGAGACGACACAGCTAAATACTTAAATTAAAATAAAAAAACGGAAAATACATTAAAAAATAAAACAACATAGGAACACCAACAAATCTCTGTTTACCAACTTTGCCAGACGTAGCGCTGTTATGTAATGTTCAAATATATCCGTTTAAGGGGGCCGCAGTTGGCGCAGTGGATAGAGCACTAGCCTCCCACCAAGGCGACCCGGGCTCGACTCACGACGCGGTCGGTCCCAGGATCTTAGCACGTGGAAATCATGACGAACGATGCTGCTGGTCGGAGGTTTTTTTCCGTGGTCTCCCGTTTCCCCTGTATCCCCATTCCGTCGCTGCTCCACATTCATCATGTCGCATCCCTTCCTGCCCCGGGACTAAAGACCTAGATGTTACGTGCTGACAAAAATCTCATAAATCAGTAGCAACCTATCAACCGTAAATTCTGCAGACCTAAAAATGCAGAAAGTTGTTTAGAACGCGGCTGCAGTTTCCATCCACATGGACGCCCGACAAGCGAATTCTCGCCCTGATATCTAGGGCGGGCGCCCGAGGCTGAATCGAACACGCGAGCTCCAGCATGCGTAGTCGTGACGCAACGCGGACCAGCGCCGTCTGATAACATCTACGTCGTGAAAGGATATTATACCTACCAAAATAACCGCTATAAAACCAACATATCTGGAACATGGTTGCCACACCTAAGAACTGCCTGCTCTAGCCTGGACGCGGGTTCAAAGTTATGGCCTACGTGATATCGGAACACAGCCAACATTTAGCTCATATTTATCACTTCTTACTGGTGTGAAAGCTGTTTCCTCGCCGATACTCACGGTGACGCCACGGCCATGATCTACCACATATACTCCAGACGATATCGCTATACCGCCTTACAGTTTTTTTCTAGACAAACATAATTGTGACTGGATTTATTTACTTGGACATACTCCATTGCGAAATAACCCTGTGTGTCTACCTGACGACGGGAACAGATTCCAGTTCTCGAAACGTCGTTAATACTGACTGTTTGGAAAACTACTGTGTTTTGTTTCGTCTCATCATTAGTGTCGTTTGTTGTTTTTTCTGTTTGTGTCCGACATCTTTGTGTTTTGTTTAGTCTCATCGTTGTGTCGTTTACTGTATTTCTGTTTGTGTTTTTGTTTCGTCTCATCGTCGTGTCGCGTGTCAACTTAGCTCTTTTTATATTTTTGTTATTTCTTTTATTTTCTATTTGTTCCTTGTTTTATCTGACCAGATTCCAGTTTTGGAATTTCATGTTGTGTATGTATCCTGATGACTAAAGTATACTCTGCTTATTTATGTTTTCTTGTCTTATTTTTAGTTTTCTTTTGACAGTCATTTATTTCGCAATGGAGTATGTCCAAGTAAATAAATCCAGTCAAACACAACCATTGCAGTTCTTTCAAAGATCAAACATAATTGTATAGTTGCGGTTTACAGTTCTGTTAAATATGTATTATATTTTTTCAAACGAAAAAAAAAAATTGTATGATTTTTGCTAGTTAACGTTAACTAAACAGTTAGCTAAAATAACAGTGTTCTTAATCTTGAAAATATAAATAAAAATAGCATAAAGTATATGAAATAAAACTGCAAATGGGCGTGGTATGTTTAAAAAACTGAGATAAAATTGACTTTGTTAGAGCAGAAGCCGTCGAGTTCACATATACATTTGCCATCTCAGGCGGTGTATATAGAGATCCAAGTTCCCTTGACTCGTTGGGCGTTACGTGAAACAAGTGCACCTCGACAAACTACTGAACTGGAGGCGAGGCGCGTGTGCTTAACCTGGGCTCCCGGACCCGAATTTATTTAAGGCTGGAAGGGAGCAGTTGACATGATTAATACACTACGAGCTTGTTTATCGGTGGAAAGTTAAGGTCATGCTCCCTGCTTCCAGTTTTTTTGCGATAATTATATTTTTATGCATAAACGAGACCAGATACCAAAAATGTGTTCGCTAGTTTTGTTTAAAATTATTTTCTCCATGTTTGCTACTTTCGTCCAGGCAGTAAAACTGTGGTTTCAGTTGATAATGTAACTAACGAAATATTTACTTGTTGAATTATTAGTCGAAACAGTACACTTGTCCTGAAAAAATTAGCTATTACGACAAAAACCATTTTAAACAAAACTGCCAATTTGCCAAACAGATTTGTAATATCTGCTCTCGTTTAAGCTTAAAATAATAATTATCGCAAAAAACAGTAGAAACATGAGCATGGCCTCAAATTCCCAACAGCCAACAGCGACCAGCGTGAAGTGAGACACGTCAATAATTTGGGAATGGAATTATTTAATAAACTACAATCACACATTAAAACGGCATCAACTATAAAGGTTTTTAGGACATTAACATTCAAACTTCTTTTGCAGAAGTCTTAGTACAGCATTACATTATACTGGGATGATTCTCTGCAGTGAAAATATAGTTGAGTTATTAAAGAGATTATAAAAATATTGACATTTACATTTTAATGTGATCTGTATGAATATTTTTATTATTATTTTGGTAAGACAGGTATATGACAAAGCTCTATAATGTCAAGTGTTCTAATTTCATTAAGTTTTGTTTGTGTGTTGTCTTATTTGATTCTTTGAATTATTTTGTTCTCTGTTTGTCTTAATGTAATTAGCACTCTTCTGTTTTTTTTTTCTTTTAAACATAAAATGTTATACAATTGATATTGACATGTCTCACATCCTGACAGTATAGGGTTTTAAACGAGGTGAAAAATAAATGAATGAATGTGTTGCCTGTCTCGTGAGGTAGGTGTTGTCGTTGTGGCACAGTGCTATAGATCCTCACTAACATACGTGTACGGGAAAATTCTCTTTGCTACTAAGGTTACAGTCCGAACGCTTGTCTCAGTCGCCAGAGCTCCTGGCCGATAGACCAAGGGTCTCTGGTTCAGTTCCCGGACGGAGAAGTGAAAAATTAATGCTATTTCCCACCGGAGGATCACCATCTCCTAACAGCTATAGAGACGTACAAATTTCGCGTTAATATTTGGGGCCCGGTCATTTATATGTTTGTGTGATCACATTACAGGACAGCTGGCATTTTACCGCATGCCATTATTTGAAAAAGTCCTTCAGGCGCACCACACAAACTGCCAGCAAACACCAGAAGTCATGAGAACATAGTAACTTGCAGTCCAGCCTGTTGTCTGAGAGTAACGCGAACTCTGCATGTATCTACTAATAGGTGTTCCTTCTCGAGCCGCCAATTTCCAGACTACAAACTGGAAATGACGTAAAAAAATGGTAATATTCCTCGCTCACAAAGGTCAAATATATATAAATTGGACACATGAGCATTTTATTTCCTGCTCAGAACATAATTAACAATATGAAAATTGTTGGCGGAAGTTGCAATCGAACCACTACACCTACCACCAGTGCTTCAGTAGGTTGACCACTTAACCTATGACGTTTTTGAATAACGTTACTTATAAAACGTATGTTAGTACCGTGCGTTTTTTGCCAGGTGTCTCGTCAAATGGGTCTGGTTTCATTCCAAACATTCATTTAAGGTCCGAAGAAAATTATGCGCGTGTCATACGGTAATTGTCCCTCGCGTTTTCGTGAAATTTCACTGTCGTGCATGTGAATTGAACGGTACAGTGCAGTAATATTACAAATATATGCAAGGGGGAATAAACACAAGTTAGAAAAAATTACCTTACTCTTTCCCCGTAAATTTACCTACATATATTACACTGTAGGCCTATACGAATAAACGCTGGAAGTTTACCGAAAATTGATTTTTTTTTTCCACTCGTGGATTAGCGCCATTCCAGAGTTATGCTGACAAAGAAAACAATATGACATAAGTAATACACAAAAAGCCGAAAACACGCAAGGCATGGCGGTTATCAAAATATTTGTAAATACGTAGATAACCGTGCCGACAATAATAATAACAATAATAACAACAGAACCGGTTTAGTTAATTTACTCGTCCTCTTTTTTTTATTGTTTAATTTAATAAAAAAACATTCATTTCTTCTTACCTCTTTGTTTTGTTTTCTGTTGAAACTGTTTCATTTATTTTTTTTTCACAGGATTTTCAGCGATAGCTTTTCCGTGGAAAATAATAGGCCCGTTATGATTTTTTATTCAACTTTTCCTATGTGCTTGTATAGAATCCCATTCATCTTATATTTAGTTTATTCCTGTTTCTGCAGTAAGTCTCAAATGTGATAAAAGCACAGTAATTTTCTGTTGTAATCTATTAAGATCATTCTAGGTTGTTTTTTATTTCGCACTGATGCAAAAAAATCAAACAGTTTTTCAACGGAATGCTTTCAAAAATTCAAGCGTATGAGCAGTCAACCGATGCTTAACTCTACGAACACGTTTTTCAAAATCATGCACTGTTCGTTCGCAAAAAAAAAAAAAAAAAATCAATTGGTGATACTTTTGGTACAAAAATCTGAAAAACTATGAGATTTATTGCTACCAAAAAATTAGGTACCAATTATGACACGGCGAATGGTTAATATGGTTAGTATCGGCATACACCGATTTTTATTTTCGGAGCATGTATACGGAAACCGGTTGCCAAGATATTATTTCTAATTGTACAAATAGGCCAACTGATTTTTTGACATAGCCATTAATGTTTAATGTTAATCATATATGTGTATGTATGAACATTCAAGTACAGTGAATTATGTGTTTACTGTAAGGGTTACGATGTGTTGTAAACCTAAACTATTTCACATATATTGTTTAAAAAAAAAAACACTTGCTTTTGTGTAATCATAAAGGTCTCCTAAAGAAGTTCAGTGCTTCTACTTTCACTGCAGTTAATTAATTTCTAGTATTAAAATTTTTTTTTAATATTTGTAATCATAAAACAGTAACATTCACTTACTGTAAACATAAGAGACAAAGTCCCAATTTTTTTCTATCCGAGGGAAACATTTTGATTCACTTAACATTTTAATTGTTTTAAAAATTGTTTTATAAATACGAGATATGGTCTGTTTTGTAGGTATAAACCTAGTGTGACTACTTTTTACTGTAACGAAAAATTTTTAGCTTTCATAGTCTTTGTATTATACCATTTTAAAATCAAAATTTACAAAAAAAATGGCGTTATTCATTAAAAAGAAAACCAACTTACTTACCGAAATGAAAAAATTCATACTGAAGAACAATGCCATGTATTATGACACTATATAAATGTTTACAAACACCATTGACTTTTTTTCGTATTTAAAAAAAATATGAATTTAAAATTTAAAAAAATTGTTTGTATACGTGGCATGTAATTGTATCTTAATATGCCAGGATATTAGCTGCGTTTGACAGCTACGTCCAAGGCGTATCACGGGTTCCAAATTCCCGAGGCTTCCACACTCAACAACATAGTTACGGAAGAATAAAAGCCTATACATAATTGAATACTTAACTTTTTTTTTACTTAGGAAATTCGTCATCATACAATACAAACTTTCAGTTAAAGGAACAACAGCTGAAAAATACTCAGAAACATTCTTCGAAACGAAAATTTTGGGCTACTACTTGATATATATTTATTTACTTTAAAAATCATACCACATAAATATTATTAGAAACTTTCATCGCATTGGTAAAATATTTTACAATAAAATCAATTCTATATACTGATGCCACTTAGTGCTCATTTACGAAAACATCTTTAGCCATCAATAAATTTACAAGTGAGTTCCATTTTCCATGAAGTTCTGTTACAGCACAATACAACGAAACTTAGAAATAAACATTTGCTATCTTGATTTTGACTTTAAGTTTACAGTTTTCCGAGAACGTAGTCAAGACTATTTGATTTTAGCTTCGCCGACTCCAACGCATAAAATTCTGTACGAAGCAATGAAGCAATTATCGTAAAAGGCAAATACTCAAGCTGTATTCACAACCCCTCCTCCCCCCCTACCCAACTAACGTACATACGTGTAAAAGTATAAACACTGACCATGTAAAATATGCAAGCATTTACATCATTACGTAGCGTACGTAGGTGCGTTACTGAGTTTGTCAACTTTCTACTTCTTAACGGATATACGCTCAATGGTGGTTGTGAATCACAATAAATTGGTGTTATGCATCAATTTAAAGTTATCAGTAAAACATGCTGTAAGTTTTTGGATTTGAAATAATCTTACAATAAGTATATTACTATTGTAAATCTAATATTCATAATCACAGAATATTGGGATAAAATACTTTTTATATGACCGTTTCAATGCAGTAATGTGTTTTATACCAAACTAGCAATTGGCACTTAGTCTCTTGATGCAAAACGCTGTCCAATTGTGAATCGTAAATTATTTTTAACCCCCGAGACAAAAAAAAAAAGAGGTGTGTTATAACTTTAACGCGTGTATCTATGTGTCTATGGCATCGTAGCTTCTAAACGGAGATAAACAGATTTTTTTAAGGTGACTTGATCGAGAGTGTTCTTAACTATGATTCAAGAAAATCTGTTCAGCCGTTTGAAGATCGTCAGGTCTTTTCTAGTTGTTGAAGGAATGTGAGCAGCTTATATTGGTCTGATCGATTCGAAATTTAGTATTCTGTGACTTCAATGATATTACAATAACATGGTCACCTTTACCTGATGCTGCAGCTTCATCTGGAATCTGCAAGATACCTCTCTACTCACCAACTTACTGTCGGGGGTTTTCTAAATTATTAACTTAAGTTTTACTTGTATTTGTTTCGTTCCAAAACTATTAATATTCCATAATTTATTGCCGAAATTTCGCACTAACAAAAACAACTACTGTGCACATCCACATGCCATGGTGTTCGGAATTCAATCCCGAAAACCTTATGTTGTCGTTGTGAATCCGGTTTAAAGCTTTCAACTGTGTAACCGACATAAAACCCCGAGTCCAAACTATCAACAACACAGTCACGGAAGATTTAAAGAGTGATCAGTGCTGCCAACGCTAGCATCCCATAAAGCGGGATCACATGTCACCCCTACACTACCACGCACTGCTCCTCAAGTCGGAATAGGCGTTCCCAGAAGAGTAACTACGTGCAATAAACGATTCTGCGAACGTCAGCACTCGCGCCAAGCCGCGAGCCTCATTTCGCACGAAGCAATTTATGGCGCGAGGAAACGCTGAGGGGGAGAAGTTACGGCCACTCAGTAGTAATATGTGAACCACAACCAGGTTGAACGACCTGCGTCAAGTGATACTTGCCAAGAAGTTTTGGAAGAGGGCACGGTTCATAGTCCCCAATAAACATCACTTAAATATACCACAACACTAAGTAATATATGAGGTTTTATTTCCGACGTTGAGGTAGCCACATCCCTAACATACTGCCGTTTATTACGCATTATATTCGATTAATATTAGCATTCAAAACTATTTACACGGCGAGTACAACTACAGTTTGAATGCAATCTGATTACTAAATTGTAAAATGTCTATAAGTTAGGTCCTTTGGGTGTTTTATATAAAATATTAAAACGTATATACCTTTATGAAGAAAATATGGGGCAGGAATTACACCAAGATAATATGTTCATAAAACCACAACACGAACAACAATTTTGATGAAGACTGTGGCATTAAGCACCATAAGTCTTCGACTCTAACATAACCCCTATTCCCCAAAAATATCCACTATGCCACCAAAGGTAAAATTAAAACATAATTATGACCTGCACAAAAAAACAGCAATTTCGTATGATTACTACTTCGTAGATGCCTGCATGCGGGCTGTAATTGCAATAAGGGCCAGCGACATACATATGGTTACCTGAGGGAAATACATTACACACATGCCTGCCTGTCAACTCACTGCAGCACGTGAGATATTGTGCACACACAGAGCTGGCAACAAGTCACAGTGTGATCACGGCCCATCAAGGAGGATGACGCACGGCCATCTTTTGTTTACAATATTTTCCGCGCTACAAACATTCCTGAAAGCGTATCAACATTTTTGACATCTCATATTTTAAATGTTAGTCTACTACACCCTTTTTCCCTGTTAAATAACACATTAGGCCCCTACTTCCATATTATCTAACATTTGTTGGAAGACGAGAACTAACACAATCTTTATATTCCAACGATGTTAGATAATATGGCAGTAATTTATTATCTAATTATGAAAAGGGTTGAATAAATTAACATTTGGAACATGAAATGTCAAACATATCTACGAGACATTGTGCTGAGAACACTATTTATGAACACAGACTATCGGGCACCACTGCCCTTAACAAATCCTAAGCTGATGCAGTTCTTTCCTACCAAGACGATCCAGGTTCGAATTTCCGCGGAGATTTTCCTGTGTGACAAACGTGGAGGTTTCCTCAGGGTACTACCGTTTCCTCCACCCTTACATTCTGCGGGTGCTCAACCCTGATCTTACCTCCCCTCACTCATTATTCTGACCGAAGGGACGATGGCGTGAATTCCTTGATTTTCGCGACAAGATTTTTGCATCTACTTGTTCCATTGCTTTTTGAAACATCTGCAGCTGTCTCGTGGTTACTACCAGCGGTATTTGTGCTACACCAAGAAGCTAGCCAGTTAAAAACATCCAATCAATGGCCATAAAGCAAAGCTGCAGATGTCCACGTAGGGTATTGAAAAAAAAAAAAGAGATGCAAAAAATCTTTTCGTGAAAATCAGGGGTGTCTGTCACGACAACTTAGCTCTACATCCTCACTCCGACTTCCCTTGATCCACGGTAGGTAACCCTACGACCCTACCTGGTGCGAGACATACCGCACACACACATGACAAAACCGCGACCGAGCAAGGTGGCGAAACGGTGTACACGTTGGCCCCGCATTCGGAAGTACCCGGGTTATATTCTCGTCTCCGGACATCCTGATTTCAGCTTACCGTGGCTTCCCGAAATCACTCGCGGGCGAATGACGGGATGGTTCCTAGTTGAAGGCAGTGACTGTTTCCGGTCAGTTCGAACATTCGGTTCCGTCTCAGAAGATCTAGTTGCCAACGAGCCGTTAAACCCAAACTGTAGTATAGCCCACGAACGACTGCACTCTTTGTGACAGCTGGTAACTGTCATTCAATTTATTAAATCGCATATTTCAATTCTGCGAAACAACGTTCCAACTTACTGAATAAGCGAGTAGAGACGAAACTATGTTAGGAACATAAACTGTCATGGAAACCAAACGACGAATTACAGCAGATCACAGGAAACACCGCCAACATAACTGTCAGATAAAGTGCACTCGTTCGTAAACCTACCAGCCTGCCAAGGCGATCCGGGTTCGATTCCCGGTGGGGTCAGCCCCATGATTTTCGCATGTGGAGATCGTGGCGGACGATGCCACTGGTCAGTGGGTTTTCTCGGGGATACCCCGTTTCTCCCGCCCCTTCATCCCGGCGCTGCTCCGTACTCACATCATATCGCCCCTCACCAGTGCTAAAGGCCTATATGTTAAGTTCTGACCAAAATCTCTTCACTCATTCCTGCCAACCTACGGACAAAATCGTAAATCCTCGTACGCGAACGCGCACGATAAAACTCGTTCTCTCTTGCGTATGTTAACGCGAGAATTGTCGCGCGCATGGCACTGGGCCATATCCAACTCGCAATGTTTCCCCCCTACCCCACCCAAACCAAATTCTGCACGCTAATCGGCGCGACCTCGATCCCATGACACAGAGCTCTCAATTATGGCAGTTGCAGCCCTGCTCCC
>PNEQ01106687.1:50656-63908 GCA_003012365.1 Medauroidea extradentata
AACGGCCTTCAAAACTATTCCCTCGAATCAAAGCCTCTTTTTAACGCCACGCTGGAATCAGTTCACGGTGGAACAAAATCTTGTTCTGCGAAATTAACTCCTCCATAAACACAACTTCCAACTTCAACTTTCAAATAATCATTTAAAAAATCACTCTTGAAATGAAAATGTACTAGGCGGTTCACGTTAAATGGAGCATTTTTTAAGCAGGATCACTTCATTCTTTAATTTCATCCCATTTGGTTTTTTTCTGCCACTTTTTTTAATATAGACACAGCAGCACGAATACTAAGCAAAGTGCGTACGTCAATTAAATAAAATATATGGTTTGAATTATTATTACTAACAACACGATATTCAAAAGTGTTCAATTTACCGCTAATAGCCTATGCATAAGTAATACAATTTATTTTTGCCCAAAAAAAACTACAATAATATTAGTGTCAAGCATGAATCTCCTTACGCCTGGAAATACGACCACCACATACGAATAATGTTATATATATATATATATATATATATATATATATATATATATATATATATATATATATATATAATATATAGTACATTAATCTGAAAACGGAAACATATTGAATGTAAATAGACAACAGAAACATACTGAAGGTAAATAGACAATGTATGCTGACATTGTCTTTCAATTTCCCAACTTACTAACAAGGACATACTACTTTCTAATTATTATTCTAGACAAGATGTTCTTCAAAAGTGCTCACTTTATCGTGAACCACCTACATAAAAAAACGTGACTATCTAGTTCACTGTAAGTCAGTCACAACAGTTTGAAGATTAGCAAACAGTTTTTAAATTAAATAAATAACTACAACACGAATAAGAGAATAAAATTGTATTTTTTGAGTATAGTTCGTTCACGGACACAGGGCACTGAAATCCACGACTGTCACATTGACAGTCTTTTTTAATGTCAAATTTTGAAAAAGACTAGGTTATCCCAATTAGTTTTGGACATTTGGTTCAACGGTAGCTAGAAATCGCAGTTAAGTGACAGTAAAAAAAAAAAGTTTCTAATACACGCATTTTACGCAATGTGTAAGATCCAAAAAAGACAAAGGTTCCAATGGGTTTCCATTTCTACCAACAGCAATACTGATACAAACATCGCAAAACAGAAATATGAAACATTTCTTGTCAGACTATGTGCAATTAAACATATTTAGAGGAACGGCTCAACAGCGAATAACCGGCCAACATCTTAAACAGTAGGAATATGCACAATTTGAAATTTCCCGTTTCAACAGATTATATTTTTTCACGTAAGTAGCATCTCCAGGTCTTTTAAACTCGACCTCAAAAATGTGTATCCAATGGTACGACTCCTACGTCGTAACTTCTAAGTCGCAAACTAGCTGTCTGGCGGGCGGCCTTCTGCAACCTGGCCAGGCCCTCGTATCTCCAATAAACCAAACGAATCCTTGTCGAAGATTTCTGAAGTTGAGGTCATCCAGAGTAACCATTTATAAATCTAAAATTGAATTATTCAATGAAATACAAAGCACTCAAGCTATGAATCTTTTATTTACTATGATAAAAAGCCACATAGAAAATTAAATTATGAAGATTATACAGAGACACAACTGAGTAAATTCCAAAATTGTAATAAATTTAGTGTTCTGATGTTACATAGTTTGTAGATGGTTAGGTATGTGGACTTTACGTCTCTTCGACAGTGAGATCATTATAGACGGTGACACAACTTGCTACAATGACAGGAGCTGGGAGAGGAGTCGGCCATGGCCTTTGTTAAGTTACCATCCCAGCATTCGTCTGGAGCGATTTCGGGAAACCATGATAAACCGAAATTAGAATGGCCGGAGCCGGGAATCGAACCCGGATGCGAGTCCAGCGTGTTAACGTTGCGCCACCTCGCTCGGTCATAGTTTGTACAGGTTTTTCCTTCCAACTTCAGACTTCTTCGGTGAAAAAAAGGTTCTCGTTATTTAACGTTGAGTTATAACTATCTTATAATATGCTTCCTAAATCTGGATAACAGAGAGGCTAACTAGTCTTTATTGGCGCACATAATGCGGGCGATAACAGCATAGCACACAGGCGACGGGAACACAGTCGTCGTAAACGGCGCGAAAGGGGATTCAAGTGGACAACGCCAAGTCCACGGCTTAAGGTCTGTAATTACTCCGCGAGCGAGTTCGTTACGTTCTGGAGCACACTCCAAACACCCTGAACCCTACTCCCGGAGAAGGGGTTGGCTGACGGGGAAGGTGGAGGAGGGAACATACAAGATGAGGGTTTCAATCCAGGGAGAGCACGTTGTTCAACGACAATGGCTGCTGGGTCGTCGAGTGGCGTACAGGAAGATGGGTGCCTCGCGAAGTAGTAGCACACGAACCCCCTCCCCACCCCCTTCCATCGACGGTGAGGGCAATGCCCCATCCTCTCCCCACCCCACCCCCGCACAAACTCTGCACCCCTGTCACGCGCGCCCGCCTGTTTCATTCGGGCCGCCATAAACTTCTTCCTTCTTATCTGACTTCATTTAGGGCGGCGATTACACTGCCGGGGGTCCTCCATGGCACTTCACCCCTCCCTCCAGCTCCCACTCCGGGTAGGACAGTCGCACGATCCACCAATCAGGAGGCGGCGCCGCACTCGCGCGGCAAGATGTACGAGCTGCTGAATCGCGATAATATTTTCGCTCCGCTGGAATTTGCGAACCTCCGTGACTTATCCATCCACGACCAGTGGCGCGGGGACCAGAGGAGAGGGGGTACATTGTAACCCCCCCCCCCCCCCAAATTTTAGGAATGGGGTACAATATGTAATTTGTACCCCCCTAAATTTGTGTTATTGAAAAGCAGTTTAAATATTATATACGTACTTACTTCGTTATGTAAATATTTTTTTGTGACTGTACACGTCCCTACCCGTACTTTACTGTCAAAATCAAAATATATCATATGACTAAGGTGGAAAATATACACCCACCAAGGGGGAAAATGAGGAAGGACGGAGCTTATACTTATAACTTATATTCAGACCATCTTCTGCATGCAGGAAGAATTGTTTTCAGTTTCTTCAGTGAGTTTTATCTTTGCACACGCGTGCGCAGTGTTTCATAGAGAATGGTGAAATGAAGCCTAGGCCGTCTGCTCTATGTACCGTCGAAAGTATTTATGATAAGAAATATTCATTCCCGAGATACATAAAGGTTGTACGACAATACAGCTCGGTAGAATTGCAAAACGTAACCCCGATTTAAATTATTTATAGGTGGTCGCACTTGATTTTCGGATCGTCTGTCTTGGAAGTTTACAAACTAAGCCTTCCCTCCTTCTGATAATTAAGTTTTTTATCCAGTAAATGACGTTTATAACTTTTCTTTAGATATTTTCGTACGCATCATTCTGAAGCAAACAACACCTCGAGATCTCAACTGATTACACGTATACCATTGGCTAATCGAAAACAAATTTTACGTCTTCTAGTCCTTTTAGGGATTGAATTTCGAAAAATCTTAAATTACATATCGTAAACAGACATTTGTATAAGAATCCAATTGAACTTAAAATTAAGACGATAACACGTAATCACAGCTAAATTGACGATTCATTGAAAAAACATAAGTATATCAACATAGAGAGTTCAAATTTATAAATATCCAATATATTTACAACAATTTACGTCATCATCACGAAGTGTAAAACAGCTTTATATCTCGAATGACTGAGCGAGGCGGCGCAACGACAACACGTTGGACAATTTTCGGGAGGACATGAGTACCGAACCAGCCATCCTGATTTCAGGCCATGGCCGACTCCTCTCCTAACTCCTGTCATTGTACCACGTTGTGTGTCAGCGTCTCTGATGACCTCGCTATCGACGGAACGTAAAGCCCACTTACCTACCTATCCATATCTCGAATGATTCGAACAATATCGAGGATATTTAAAACACGTTCCACGTCTTTTCACTCCCTTAGAAACTGAATTTAGCTAGAATATTGTATAGGTGTCTCATAGAATTGAAAAACACGACAGTCCGCTGGGTCCAAGATATATATACGAAAACACGTTTCGCCTCTTACATAATTTTTCACTTCCGTAGGTGTCGAATTTCAAAAAATCGTAATATTACTTTCCAGGCATTTAAATAGCATCGTTCTTAAGCAAACATGTTATCGATATCTAAAAGATTAATGGTGTCGATGAAGGTATATATCGTTTATGAATCGAATACACACTGTTTGTTTGTAGAATTTTACAAAATCATTAAATAGTATTTCGGGTATTTTCGTAAGCAGCATAATCCTGAAGCCAAAATCACTTCGTTGTATTAAATGGTTCAATAGATATAAAGGAATAATCAAAAACATTTTTCACTTCTCTCCAACCCCTAAAGAATCGAATTTCGAAACGTCTTGAAATTCCATTTTAGTAATTGTAATAAGTATCCAAGAGATGTAAAATCACAAATGTAGCCTATTCGGTTTCAGCTACGTAAACGATTAATATAAAACACGTTTTCTGCCTTTTCATCTAATGGGAGTCGAATTTCGGAAAATCCTGAAACAGTTTTCTCGTAGTTACGTAGTCATCACTTTGAAACAAAAACCAACTATGATCTTGAAGAGTTTGCTAGATATAGAGGAAAAATCGACAACATATTTCACGTATTTTCTTCCCCTTAACATTCGAACACAGATTTAGTTTTGGTAGCCAGGTATAATTATTAACAAAGATTGATTTAAATTTATAAATTCTATTTTTAGTCAGTATATATTATTTTCAAACATGTACAATATTAGTATGTGATGTTTCATTTTTTTCTCAAACACCTTCGAGCTCCCCAGTGTAACTTTATTTTTGCAATTAATAGTACATTAGATTAAATTGCTTTCTAAATCTAATAATAAGTATTTCGAGATGTTAATAAGTAAATTCAGGAAATTCCAGAATTTAAAGTTGAATTATGTAACTTACTGCACAAATTTGAACAAAATTCGCATGCAAATTCTAATGTTTGCATAATAGTTACATATACTACGTAGCCCGTGATTTTAGTGTGTAGGCTATAGAATATCGGGAGTGAACAATTGCACGAGCATTTTTTTTCTTCTGTTGTAAGTTCCCCTGACTGGCATACTCACAAAATGATTACTAAATAAATTGAAGTAAAGATATCTTAACAAAATGCTGCCTACATAAATACTTTTTTTTTTAGTTCACGGCACACAATTATAAATTACACCTTTAAAAAAGCTAAGATTTCTGTCCACTGTATATTTAGGTTTATAAACTGCTTAAATACCACCATTTTGCACCTAGAAACTGGAGTATTCTCGGGGGAGGGCCCCCGGACCCCCCGCTTCAGGTTACGGCCCCGGTGCTAGAACAGTTATGTTAAGATTCCTTCCCCTTTGAAAACTTATTTAGGTCTACGACACCTCGTACCCCCCCCCCTTCTCAATTCTAATACGTTCCAGCGCCCCTGTCCACCGACCTAGAAAGAAGAGAGAACGGTGGTTGAAAACCCTTCAAACACAAGTTTACATTTTTTTTTTGTATTCTTAACAATGTCAACATTCAGGAACCTCAAAGACGACAGTTGAAAAACCTACCTACGGAAACTATTTCTGTGTAAGCCCATTGCGACCCCCGTACATTTGTGCCTGAATACTACAAATACAAGAGGCTCTTTACAATCGCAAACAGACACAAATACATTTTACAGAATACACACCGCAGTATTTCGAACACAATGGTTTTAAATCTCTTAAGGATGGAGTGATGCGAAGTTCGACCCGCGACGGAATGTACAGCTGACCGTGCCAATGCCCACACATGCCACATACAGCTGTCCAACGAACGAGCACATTTTTTTGACAGCTTGTAAATGTAATTTTAGAAACTCAATCTAATATTTTACTGCCGTAAAATAACGGCGATGAATCAGGGTTGGCAGCGTATGAAACCCGAGAAACCGAACGGTAATGCTCAGACGACCACAAAAATCATTGTCCGCAGAGCTGTCAGAAAAGTACACTCATCCGTGGGATAGACTATACACAATGCTGCAAAATTGCATGTGAGTAAATTGGGGAAACAGTTCTCACATCTAGAGGGGCAAAGAAAAGTTATAGAAACATAGGTTCGAAAACGCACCGTTTCTGTAGTACAGATCACATGATGATGACGCTGACTGAATCATATCCCTGTGGAATGTAATATGTTATGACATTCCATCACTAACATGATCCAACTAGTACGCTGTGCTCACTATATGTCATGTTCTGTCAACTGTAGTGCATTTTCGCACCTATGTTCCCACAGCATAATTTGTTCCTCTAAATGTGAGGGTTGTTTCCCCAATATATTGACCAGCAACATCCTGCATTAGAGTGGGCTCACCATAGTTCATGAACCGGCCAAAACAGTTGAATGTTATTCAACAAACAGAAACGGATAAGACCTTTCCAATCGTTGCGGATGAAAATAGATGCCATCTCATGTATCAATGGTCACACAGACAGAAGAGGTCCCCCCCCCCCAAACACTATGACTCACCCCACCCAGGGGCGTCATTTAAATGGGTCAGGGGGGGGGGGCAAATACCCCACACTGGATTTAGAATTTTAAGTGTACAAAATATATGTTTTGTAATTTGTTATTTTAATAATGCTAACTTAAGCACATAAAACTTAAGTTTTATTATTAAACATTATAATTTATACACGCTTAATTAATAAAAAAGATGCAACAAGGTCACTGTCGCTGAAAAAAATCTTGCGCCCCCCCCCTAAGAAAAACCTGAAATGACGCCCTTGACCCCACCCACCACCCCTACCGTATGATGCACCCCTCCCTTTATTTGCCTACCATTAACCCAAATCACAACTACAAATCTCACCCTGTAATGAAATTGTGTTCAATAGTATTAAGAAACTATTTTTATTGCAAGATTTTGTTTTAACTAAAAATTGATTTTACAATAATAATGTTGGTCATATCAGGTGACATTTAATATTACAGTTAAGACTTATCTAAAATGACATGTGTCAATGTACATTTAAATCTTTAAAAAAATCAAGGAGAAAAATAAAATTAGATTGTTTATTAAATGATGCACCCACCGTTACAGCTGTTCACGAGAAAAACATTAATTTTTCTCTCATTTTCCCCCTTCTTTCCCTGAAGTTTTAATAAAGCAGTCTGCGTCGGTACCCCCTCCCGCTCCTAGTGGGCACACCAGCGGACAGATGACGCGGGGAGGGGGGGAGAGATTGACGTAACGCAAGACAATCACGACGGACGCAACATGGTGGACGAACATCCCCGCGGCAGAAGGTATATAGAGCGCATCACTCCCTGCAAGTATTCCCGACACCCACGTGCCAGTGTTTTTCCGAGCTCAGTCACGAGCCACTCGCATTCCGAGCGGCGCTTCCTTTATTTGTAAATTAGTTCGGGCGGCGGGCCAGCCGCGGACCGCTTTACACACAACCACGTGCGGGCCCCGCCTCAAAGAGCTTCAGCGAGACCGCGTGGACGCAGCCCCATCAACATGTCCCTAACACGCGTTCACAGCTGACTACGTACCTACTCTTGTTCACATTAATTATACTACAGCTTAGAAAGCAAATGTGTTTTCTTGTAGGAGTGTTTGGCACAGGGAAAAATTCTGCCCCCAGTAGCGATGCTATTGCTAAGGGGTCTAATAAATACGAGACCATAGTAGGCCTACAGTTAAATTTAACTAGGCTTGACAAAGAGAGGTCTTTTAATTTAATTTTAACCTCAATAAGGTCAGAGTCACGTTGGTCTTAAATGTGTTCAGTTAAATACATTCGACAGCCAAACGAAATAAAATGTTTGACCATGTTTAAAGCTAAACATGTTTGTGAGGTTACACGATTAAACAGAATAGACTCAACGAACTTTCTAACCTCAACAAGCGTAGAATCTAAAATTTTACCATATTTTAATTACCTATTATCACACCTACACTCAACAGCAATGGCATTTTAATTATCATATTGCAGCCAGGGAAACGAAATGCTGCTGTGTGTAAAGTGGATATATCTATTTTGCACCTAAATGTTAATTTAATTTAACGAGTGCAAAATGTCAACCCAAAAAGCTGCCATATTTGTTACACAAACAGATTGTTACTCTAAGCAGCCAAAAGGAGAGAAGTATCGAAAATATGTCGTTCAAAACTATGTTTGAAACCAGTTTACTTTGAACGAGAAGAGACTGCAATCTGAACGTGTAACAGCTCCATAAAACTGAACATGTTTAAGTGAAGTAGTACTGTAATAAGAAAAAAAGTATATGGTACAAATAAAAATTTAAAAAATGGCGATGAAAATTGTGGTAGACCGCGCCCTTCAAGTTATCTATCTGTAAGTAAATAGGTTCAACACCACACTTCTTATTCTAATGTTCAGTTGAAAGGAAGTTATAGCTGTTAACTTGTTACCATGTATATATTTGTAAATATCCTCTGTATGAGGTCATGTTCATTAACTGCTCTGTATGTAATGATCCTGACAAGTCCAAATCCAATTTTTCATTGAATGAATATAGGACCCTAAATAAATAAATACTGTGGCAACAGTAACCAAACTTCAATGAGAGGATAATTAAACAAAAATACACTACAAATAAATATTTCATTAGATACCTCTTTCTTAAAATACTGTAAGAAACTACGTAAATGTTAAGCTCATAAAACGTAGTCAACGTGAAAGTTATTTATCATGGCCCCATGATATGATTTGGTCAAACTTTATGGCCATAGCTCTGGAAAGGTAGGCCACCCCTGATATAGGTATACAGCATGCACTGTTTCACATCACTTCAGTAAAGTTTTAAAGTACTGAGAGCACTTTCATTGTATGCACTGTGTATGTGAGACGTCAGGTGACATTTTCTGTTATAAAATGAACCTGTGATGTAACTCCACCATATATACAGTAAAGTTTGTCATGCAAGAAATGACAAAATTTACTACAATTAAACAAAACATAATAAAACACATTGCTAATGTTAATAACAAACGCGTAAAATTATGATGACAAAAACAACTGCAGGAAAAAAAGTGTGCATCTACTCTCAATACATGAGAAATTGTTTTTTTTTTACTGTACTCTATCAACAAATTCAATAATAGTTGAATTAAAAACCTATGAATCATTCTTAAAAACAACTAAAAATCTGATAAACACAGGGTGAATTCTTGACTAAATTTTCAGTTGCCAAGAACACATGTGAATTATTACTACAGTTCAAGCCTTGCACTGCCATCTAAATTATCTGATGTAAGTTGGATCTAGGCCTGAATAAAGAACCATTCGTTAAGACTTAAAAGATGTTCAAGCATTTTCAAAGTTCTAGGCTGCGGAAAAAAAATTCTTAACTAGCATAAAAAAATACTTGACAGATATGTACACATAAATCCCCCCCACCCAATTCTGAAAATACTCAACTAATAAAGTGAGGACAAACATTTTTGCAGGGTAGTTGGCCGACTAAATGCTACACCACAAATCAGCAAACAAATGAGATTCAAAGACCAGTTTCTTTCGAAATCTTAAAAACCGCTAATCTTGAAACCTAAAATACACTCAGATTCCTGGAGCAGGTTCAAAAGAACAGCAAGAATTGTCAGCCAATGAAATAAGTTAGTCCTCCACATGTAAACGTGCCAACAAAGTTATTTCTGGAAGCAAAATATAAATGTATGTCTAAACATAACACAGCAAACTTACATTACGATAGTAAATAAATAAGTGTAAGTAAGTGGCGCTAACCATGCACATGCAGAAGAGTAAAAATGTAAGTATATTCACAGAAAATTTAAAGCACTCATACTTTATCAAAATCAAAATTTAAACAGGAAACTTAAGATGATTTTAATACTCCGAAACTGTAATCAACAAGAATTAATTGTAGAGTTAACTCAATCAAAAACATATCAGGGTTAAAATGTTGTACCTATTGCCTTACTAAGGGAACTAAAAAACCAATATCTTAAATATTTTCTTTAGGAAAACATTAAAAAAGGTCTTACGACTATGCCATTAGATGTCCATTAATTGGTCAATACGATTAGTTTATAAAGATCTAATTATTCTCACAAAAGGAAGAGAAAAGGTTTAATACAGATTTCCAGCAAACTCTTTAAAACACAAGCCAAATAAAAAAACTTGTAGCTAGTAATTCTGCACAGTAACTGTGGCAATACTAAGAAATGAAATTTTTTTTATGTTGAGGTTATTTCCACCTGAGTGAGAAAGTGGGTCACAATATAAGGATTTGGTTGGCTTACTATAATCAAAGAGAATGAAGGCTATTTGCACTAAAAATAAACAATCTGTAAAGTTCTGATGTTATTCAATCATGAATTGAGTGTTACATCAGTGCAAAGAAAAGCACAATCCATGAAGGCACAGAAAAGCACAGTCCACGAAGACAAAAAACAAAAATAACAGTTTAAATTTATTTTCGTCGCATCATTGCTCAATTTGCTGTTGACATAATGAAAAAAATTTAACACCAGATATTCCTTACTGAATTTTCTGTTAATTTTACAAGAAATGTTAATAATTTTTTTAAATTTAATTGTTTTACAAGTCTACTGGTATTACGTATACAGTTATAGTTTATTATACAATGTCAAATGATATATTGAAAAACAGTATGATACTGTTCAAGTCATTGTTCTTTGTCAAATTTCAGTTCTTAAATAATATAACATTATAACCAACTGAATAACTCAACTGTTTGGTTTTTAATATTGTTATTTTACTTGTTACTGTAGAGTAGTGCTATACACTTCTCAAATGGTTTTGACATCATTTGAATTTTTATTATATTTACCTTAATCATAATTATAACAAAACAGTGATGTCACTTTGTAAAGTCTTTCCTCTTCATTATTCACTAAGGTTTCAATTAACAATGGGAATGGAGTTGCTGCTCAACATGTTTTTTTTTTCTGTCACTCATTTTTCTTTTTGTGTTACCTTGATTCATATTTTCTACCAGTATCGTGATTACGGGATGATGTCATTTTACTAACAAACAAAACACAATACATATAGTTATTCAAACACAGTAAACAGTCGTACGGGACGGGGGAGAGTACAGGGGCACATTGTACCCCCCAAATTTTGGGGGTGGGATACACTATATAATTTGCAACCCCGTAAATTTGTGTTACTGAAAAGCAGTTTAAATACTATATAAGAATTTTGTATTTTTTATTAATTTTAGTGACTACACATCCCTACCCGTACTCTATTATCAAAATCAAGATAGATCCTTCTGAAGATGGTGGAAATTTACACCCACCGTGGGGGGGAAATGAGGAAGGGTGGAGATTATAACTTACATATTCAGACCATCTTCTGCGTAAAGGGAAAACTGCTTTCAATGACCCCAGTGAGTTTTATCATTACACACGTGTACGCAGTGTTTAATAGAAAATGGTGAAATGAACTCTAGGCCACCTGCTCTGCGTAACGTTGAAAGTATTTATGATAACATATAGGTTATATGGCAATACACCTCAATACAACTGCAGAATGTAACCCGGTTTAAATTTTTTATCACTGGTCGTACTTGCTTTTCATACCGTCTGTCTCAGAAGTTTACAACTAAGTTCCCCACCTCGCTGATAGTTAAGTTATTTTATACAATAAATAATGAATACAACTTTTCTTTAGATATTACTATACACATCATTCTGAAGCAAACAACACCTTGATACCCCAACTGATTAGATAGATATTACTGGATATTCGAAAACCAATTTTACATATTTTAGTCCCTTTAGGGGTCAAATTTCTAAAAATATTGCTTAGGTATCGTAGACAGACATTTGTTTAAGTATCCAATTCAACTAAAATTAAGATGATAACAAATAGTCACAACTAAATAAACAATCCATTGTAAAAAATACATCAGCCTAGAGAATTCAAATTTAGAAATATCCCGAAGTATATTTACAACCATTTACATAATCATCATCACAAAGTGAAAAGTAACTTTATATCTCAAATAACTGAGCGAGGCAGTGCAACAGTAACCGTTGGACTCACATTCGGGAGGACCAGATTAGATCCCCAACTCTGGCCATCCTGATTTCAGTTTTCCATGGTTTCCCGAAATCGCTCCAGGCGAATGCTGGGATAGTTTCTTAACAAAGGCCATGGCCGACTCCTCTCCCAACTCCTATCATAGTGCCAAATTATGTGTCAGCGTCTCTAATGGCCTCACTGTCGACGAGACATAAAGCCCACTTATCTACCTATCTATATCTTGAATGATTTGAATTATATTGAGTATATTTGAAGGGTTTGGTAGATGAAGGGGGCATGTTACATTTGTAAACTTATGAGAATAAAGCAATTTAAAGCTTGATGAATCTTGATGATTTGCTTTACATGTGCTACGAAAATGTTACAGATTGTGAAGTTTACACACACCTTGGAAATTTTTCTTCCAAAATAATTTTTATTGCGTGTTTCTGAGAAGTTCATAAATGTGACATGTCCCCTTCAACCACCACGGCCTTCATTTATAAAACACTTTCCACATCTTTTCACCTCCATAGAGACTGAATTCAGAAGAACCCTTGAATAACATGTTAGAATATTTTATGGGTGTATCACGTCTTTTCTTCCCCTTTATAATTGAACAGAGATTAGGGGCAGGTTTCACAGTGTCTGTTTAAACTCTTGGTTATCCAATGACCACATGATAAATACAAACAAAACTTTTAATTACTGGTACTGGTTAAAACAATAGCATTTCTGAAACCACTTCTCCCGTTTAACCCCTTAACAGTTTCACCCGATTAATCTCGGGCAAAACCTTGTGCATGAATAAATACTCAACCGAGTATACTCGGGCAGCAACCTCACTTTCGTACTCCTCGTTGTTTCACCCGAGTTTAGTCTCATCTTGCATGCTTACTAAGGATTTTGTAGATGTGACTCAAATCTGCACTGAAAAAAATATTCGATTATCCTGTGTAACGGTATTAGATTGCAGCCATAAGATTGATTTTTTTTATCTTATTTCACTGCGGAAAAATAAATTTCAGAAGTTACATTTTGTGCTAGTTTATTTTGAACGAATCGTACAGCACTGGAAGGGAAAATTTTTTTTCGTACGTTTTACAACCTTTTCCCCCCACTCTTTTACTATGTGAATTTTCGTTTCATTTTATCATTTCCACTTGCCTA